>JBBPCZ010121103.1:0-27564 GCA_037974445.1 Brycinus macrolepidotus | reverse complement strand
CACAGTTTGCCCAAAACCACGCTTTTATCAAGGGTTCCGTCGGGTAGTCTTTTGAAATGAAATTTGCCTCCGATCAGCGTTATTTTTTTTTCAAATTAATTAATCGCAATTAACGCGTAAAATTCCCACCCCTAGTTTTTACACAGTCTCTCTTTTGGTGCTTTTCCACTGGCACGAGGAACTGTGGTGTACCGTGAACAAATGTTTTTCCATTACAAATAAAGTGACCCGTACCTGAGCTGCTCGACGACAGGGCCGAAAGTGGGCCGCAGCCGAGCTGACTGCACCCTTCTTTCTGATTGGTTGAAATGTCATCACAACGTGGAAAGAGGTCATTGGTTTTTGTTTTTTTTTTTGTTTTTTTTTTACTGTCCCCACAAAAAAAACAATGTAGACACAAACCAAGTGGGAAGTCGACAAAGTGCAATCACTACTGTCTGTCTGGGCCGAAGGTCTCTAGTTTGGGCCGAGTTCTTTATGACACTAACAAATGTATCTTTAATGCTGTGAGAAACGTGAAGGTGTACCAGGACGTGGCTATCAAGTTAGCTGGGTTAGGTTTTCATCACACGGATAAATAATGCTGAGAGAATTAAAAACTTAAACAAGACTGTAAATAATAAAAGACCACAATAACAAAGGCAGCTCTGACAGAAAAAACTTTCCGCTGGGTCGACTCCATGGACGCAGTTTTGGGACAACGACCGACCATAAACTGTGGGGAGAGAATTGCGCAGCTGATGCTTCAGAAACACAGTTACTGGACTGAGATACACTGGAAAATCAAGGCATGCTGCAAGTTCTGTGCCATCGCAGTACAGTTTAGGTACAGCATGCTTCCTGTGTACCTATGGAAAAGTGGCTTTAAAAAAAAAACAGGCTGTTTTTGTTACTGTAAGCTCTGTTCTGAATGGCTATGCTGCCCCATGCCATGTTCAGAAAGAAGCCTTGGGCCGAAAAGTGCAAAAACGACACTTGCCATGGATGAATAGGTGGTTCTGTGTGAGAGGATTCGTGGTTGTGACATCACATCCAATTCAAAAGTCTGTTTTTCACAACATAGCATGAGCAAGAAAGGGAACGGCACCCTGTAAACTATGTTCAGGTAATACGTGGCTAATAGCCTCTCTTTCTCCACTGTTTATTTATTTATTTGCTTGTTTATTTATGAGCCGATCCAAGTATTCTTATGCTCAACTTGGCGTGTTTGACTGTGTGAATTGCGTGCAGTAGATGATCGCCTTGTAAGTGTTCTCTCGCATTGCAGCATCGACGTCCCTGAAGATCCCGTTCGAGAGAAGCTCTTCCCCTCGGTAGCAGCTTGGGCATAAATGATTCAAACACGCCGCACATTTGCTTGTTTTTACTCCCGAACGAGGCCAGAAATACAGGGCTTCGGCTGTGGATTAGCGTGTGCGCGGTCTGATGATGCAGTTTTATCTGTATCCTTCGCAAAGGAGTCGATTCTCTTTCTCTGACGTACGTTTGATGCTCATTTCTTTGCGAGGGAGAATCGACGTGTTGCTGCGTTACTTCTCGTTCTTGGTTGTGCACAATTTCGATTACTGGTTTAACAGATTGGAGGAAAAAAGAAACATAAAATAACTATGCCATAAAATGTTTGTTTTATTTAAAAGAAAGGTCATTTTTGTTTCTTTTTTCTGTTTATTTTTAGACTTGGCCTTTTTCTGTTAATGTGAGTGCAATTTCATCAATTTGAGAGAATTGCTTTAAAAATAAAAGCAGAAAGCAGCTATTGTTCTGACGGAAACTATCACGTTTAGAGGCGTTTAGTTGGTTTATTTTAGGTCAAGCTCTTCGGATCAACTGGTTTGACCACTTGTACTGTAACAGATATGTACAATTTAGAGGAAAAGGCCATTTATTAATTATTTTTATGGAAATTAACCTTTGGATTAAATCTCATGATCGTGACTGTGTTTATTTGGTAGCACCTTTTGCTGAAGCACCTGCTGGGGTGTTTGCTGTCTGGCAGTGAGCACTTGTTGTGATGCATTTTTAGCTGTGAATGTTTTGCAAGTGTGTTTTAGGGAAACCTGGCACTCGGGAGATTGACCTTTGGCCCCAGGCATCCCTCACTCGTCACCTGTTGCATGGCCCCCATATTCTTGGATACTCCCATCCAGTCATTTGAGGGGAAAGTGTTTGGAATGTCATTGCTGACCAAGTGCTTGTCAGTGCATGGGTGCACTTTAGTTGTTTGACTGATTTTCCTGTGACCTGTGTGAGTCATATAGTGCTACATTATATTACTGTAAACTATATTCAGCCAATGCTGGTCCTGTGATCAGTAGCTGACCAGTAATGAAGGGCTAAAACGCAGTAGAGCTGGTAAAATAAATCGCACTGAAAAGATCATGCCTGGAAAAGAGAGAGGAGTTAGCGTATAGCCATCAAAGCCTATAACATCGCTTATCAATATTTCAGAATCAGAAAACTGTATTGATCCCGGAGGAAACTGCTTATGGCAAGACTGCACAGAGATAAAGACAGGAACAGTATAAAATGTCAAAATAAAACTCTCTAGAAATACTCTAAAAATGTTTATTCCTAAATACACCGTGCTATGTGCGTGATCAACATAAAGATGTTAATACAGGCCGTATTCAAGTTTATATCTATAGTTGTATGGTGAAAATTGTATTTTTCCTTTGTTGAGATTTCAAGAGTATTAAGAAGCACTGAAATTGGTTGTGGAAATTGTGGCGCAACCCTTACAGACTTATTATACAGCATATTATAATTCTGTATTATATTAGTGCTATATATTGGCTTGTTGCTCACACATTAGATTGGGACATTAAAGAGCACGTTTTGTTTATTATTATATGTAGATTGCAGTATAAAATGATTTTGTCTGGTTAGTGGAAAATATTGCAAATTTCATTCTGTTCATGCAAAATTTATGAACACCCTGAATCTGACATCCCCGCTGTTTCTTCGGAGTGATTCTTCAGGTCCTATCTTGACTTTCTTTTTTCGGTCAGTTGGCTGCACTGTCCTGTCTGTTCTCAGGAGACCATACTGAAACAGTGAGGTATGCCGAGTAAGAGATTCCTTTTAACGTGAGGACATTCTGCAGGACCCGAGGTTAAATTCCCAGCATTTTCCACATTCCTGCCAATTACTGTACGCCTATCACGCTGACTAGTTTAGGCCCTGCTATGCGCACAAGGCGCATTCTTTATTGCCGTAAGATTAAAGGAAAGGCTTATGTAGGTCTGAGTGTATACAGACAGGAGACACTTTTGGATTTCCAGGCCGGAGCTAAAAATGAACCGGGTTACGAATGTCCATTCTCAATTAAGCCGTAGTAAGCCATGTGACGCTTTGGCCATTAGGGTCCTTTTCTACTCCACAAATGGTCCTTCTTCTCCTCTTCCTTTTTTCTGGCTGGAAATTTTTTACATGGTCTCGTTGGAGGCTTACAACATAATTTCAAGTAGAGACGAGCCAAGTTTATGGCCAATTCTGATTCAAACAGCCAGTTTTTATTTTATTTTTAATCAACGGGGAGCTGAAAGATCATGCGCTGGGCCTGTACTTGGTTGTTTCTTATTATTTATGTCCCAAAGGCATGAAGATCGAGGTGATTACTGTCCCATTTTGGCAAATATCGTGTTTTATTGTTCATGCAGTCTGCTTTTAAAACACATTTCTGTGAGACGGTGGTCACCAAACCTGGTCCTGAAGATCTACCAACTTAGGAGTTTCGTTCCAACCACAATCTGCCAATCCTGCTCCAGATAGGCAACTTCCTCAGAGGTGTTTGAGTGGCTGAATCGGAAGCATGAGTGTAGCTAAGAGGGACGGGGGGGGGGGGGGGGGGGGTTATGGAGATGTTACGATGGTCTCGATTTATATCAGGATGCAAAATAACAAGGTGAAAGGAGTTGCAGGGGCTCCCGGGTGTTGCAGTAGTCTAAATGTTGCCCTGTCATATGGAAAATTACATGTTTGATACCGTGTGATGCCACTTCTGGGTTTCTAGAAGTTCAAGAGAGTACTTTTTTCCCCCTCTGGGTTAGTAGGATTGGTTTTCAAACATTGATTACAAACTTTTTAACAGTCACATACAGTGGCAAATGTGGCTCATTTGCATATTACAGCAGTCTGCACAATCAGTATTGCAGACGGCTACATTTACGTATCTAAACAATATATTTAGCAGCCCTAGCTTATATCCGCTAAAGGGGTTCTTTTTATGATACTACAGGAGAACTCTTTGGTTCTAAATAACCTTTCAGTAGATGGTTTGTAAAAGCACCATTTTGGGGGGGGTGTGACCGAACATTTTAAAGTTTAATGAACCTCCATGTAAAGTAAAGAATGCTTAGATTGGTGAAAAAAAAAAAAGTTACACTAGTGAAGGTTCTTTATTCTTCACAAGTGCAGAGGTTTCCAGCTGCCAGTACTGGACTGTAGCTCAGTTTTTTTTATGTAAGTCTTAATCTTCCCATTACATTTTATGTGATTTTGAACCTATCAGCACATCTCGCGTGTCTGTGTGGCCCCTGTGAATGTGTGTTGGTCGCTATTGGCTGCGGAATATGAAATAGTTGTGAAAAACACATAGAAATAGTTGCCTAAAAATCTTTGGTAGGTCTGTCCAAAGCAGCCACACGTTCAGGAGAGAATCAACAGGACAACCGCGTTTACAGCAAATAAAAAAAAAAACCTCCCAGATTTAAGAAATGCCTCCTAAAATGCAGCTAAGTACCCTCTAAGTGTTCAAACCAGTGGGTTTAGTGGCTTATGATGTTTGGTTGATGAGCCTTCATAGGTTGATCATGTTTGTGGTGCACCAAATGGTTCTATGGCATCACTCACACAAAGCCTGGGCATCACTCCGGTGGCATCGCTCCCATAAAGCCTGGGTAGTTCTATCAAATCGTGTTTTAAAGCTGCTATTTTTTTGTCCTTAACCCAGCAAGCTGCTCCCATCAGAGTTCATCAGAGTTCCTCTCGTCTTTATGTACTTCGAGCAGTCCGTGTGGAGGACATGGAGGGGAAAAAAAAGCAAAGCATTCATCTTGACACCCTGTCAGAAAGAGGCGTGTTGGAGAGGAGGCTGCTGTCACACATTTTGACACCTGTCCCAGAATGAGCAACCCCTAAATAACACCAGAGCTGTTAAATTACTGTGCTGGTCATGACTGAAGTGCCATGGCAACCTGACAGCGCTGGGGTGCTGGACAAATATCACCACTGAGTATGAGGGTGGAGGACAAAGAAGATCCACGAGGCGATTTAAGTGACCCTCTGTTTGGTGGGGGTGTCGGGTGTCAGGTCGTTGTCGTTCTGAATTCGTCTGAGTCATTGACGGGGAACGGACGTTAGCAGGACCGGGCACTGTGTTTTGGTGACACACACCATATGGGTTGAATGCGTTCCGCACAGCCTGTGATTTAGTTTGCCACTTTTTTTGGAATCTAGTTTCTATTGTGGGAAGTTGATAAACTGTATTAACACTTTAGAGGAAACTGTGGTGTCTTTTTGCTACGCAAAATCTATACTTTCCATATTTAATCTCATCTTGGTCTGCTAATTCTGCTGATTGATGTTGACCAGAGCAGGACGATTTTATGTATCTTGGATCCTCTCAGTGGTTCCTTCTCATACTCTTGGGGCAATTTTGAGAGGAACCAAGACTTAGAAGCTGTGGTTCCTCCTCATACTCTCGGGACAATTTTGTATTGAAGTCTTGGCTCCTCTCAGTGGTTCCTCCTCATACTCTTGGGACAATTTTGGTTTTAAGTCTTGGTTCCTCTCAGTGGTTATCCCTCATGCTCTTAGGGCAACACTTTGGATCGTAAGTGCCATTGCACCCCCGTTTTTACTGCAACTGATCGTCTTGTACAAGAGAAATGGTGGTGCTATGTGACATTACCACTTTTTAGATATGGCGAATGTCTTTGTTCGTCGTCTTTGGGTTTCTTATTGAGTCCTGGTTTATGTGATTTTTCATCCTAATGAGTCTTGGTTCGTTTCAGTAAATCGTCCCCATGCTCTTAGTGAGTTTATCCCTCTGGGTTGTAGTTCCTTTCAATGGTTTCACCCTCATGTTCCTGAGGAGTATTTCCTTCCTGTTGGGGGCTACACCCACATATCTGGGCTTGTAGCTTTGGAAAGGTTTTATACAAACTTAATTGATTATAAAGGATGTCAATGCTTAAATGGGGAAAAAAATATAGATCAATGTAAAATCCCCTAATTTCTGGCATATTGTAGTTATTTGTATGATCAGTTTGTTGGACCACCATAAAATAACACAGCTAACCCAGAACACAAAAACTGACTGTATTTTTATCCTTTGCCCAGTGTTAGCCTTGTTACGTTTGCTTAAATGGATCAATAGAAACTGGAACACTTACTACTACCTTCTCGCGTTAGACCAGGTTGTTGTGTGCAGAGAGGAAGCTCAGTGGCCGTAGACATGGGCTATCAGATAAGCGTCAGGCCACATTCTTCGTTGGTGGCCAGAGTGATCAAACCCCAGGGCTGGGGGCGGGGGCAGGACTTCAGACAAGACTGCAGCTGCCAGACGCATTGCTGACATCACACACTCGGATATTTTAAAAGGGGCCGAGAGCCAGGGGAGCCTCGCAGGGGAGACCGCATGAAGCTGTGCGCCGCACCAGACTGGCTAAAAGAACGTTCAGGAACCTGAAAAGACCGTCTTAGAAAGTGAGCCCATTCTTTGACTGAGCTGAGCCCCGTCAAGTTTGCTCTTTCGGGATATGACCCAGTAGGTCCTGTTTGACTGGCAATGCTCCGGCATTGCCCCATCCCTCGTTTTTCGTCAGCCGGCCCCCAGAGAAAGATGCCCAAGGCCTCGGGCAAGGAGAAGGCGCCTCGGGCTCTGCCGGAGAGCCAGGCACTCGAGCTGGCTGACCCCAAAGAAGTGGCCAAAGAACCGCTGCCCCCGCAGAAAGTGCTGAGAATCTTCAGCATTAACATCATCGCACAGGGCCTGCCATTCTGTCGCAGACGGGTAAGTCGGGGTTCGGGGATTTTGAGCGTGTAGGTCTCAAGGCGTCTTTAGCTTGAGATGCTGAGTAATTACTGATCAGCTGGTAACCTGTAAGCAGCAACGTTGGCCGAAATTTTAATACCAGACCGTGGTCACTTTTGCTTCCTTCTCAACATTCTGAGCCGCCCCCTAAAGTTATATAGTTGAGCCTGATTTTCTTAAGCCAGTTCTCTGGACAGTGTGTTTATCATGATAAATTACGTCATTGTCATAATGTGTTTAATTACATAGAAAGCTTTTGATTACATTAGATTTTTTTTGATGGCTTTTTGAAAATGTGACTGCTTATTAATTTATCACAACAAAGATTTTTCCTAATCCTAAACAGGGTCTGACTTACCATTATCTTCCTTTCAAAAGTTTGGAAGCACTTGTCATATTAACATGTTATTTTATGTGCTCTCACAATGTACACTTGGACATTATAAAGTGGTTATCTACCTTGAAATTTGATCGCTTTTCAGATAAGGAGTTTTAAATTTTCAGTATATTAGAACTTTGTCCCTGATGTTATACGGCAGAAGTTTAACTTTTTTATGTAACATTTTCTACATTTCAGCCTCCAAATTGGCTTTATATTGTTAATATTGTTGAAAGGTTGTGTGCATTTGCTGTGTTTATCCTGTTTGGTTTTGTTTATATTAGATACATTCAAATGAGATCATTTTGCGTCATGGTCAGTAATTATTAGAAAAAGTCGTCTTAATAAACCAGGTCCTAATTTGAATCCACTGTTTTTTTTTTCGTTATCGTTAGTTTTAGAATGATGCTAGTTCAACAGTGTTAAAAACACTACTGTAATTGGTTAATCTGGATTATTTATTCTTATTTAAAGCAAGTTATTCTTATAGTTACTCTTGTGAGTAGGACTGATGTGACCAAATTAGAACGCTGAAGTGTTTCATGTGGCCGAAAAATCTCCCATGTTGTGATTCATGCTTCTCCTTCGGTCTCTCTGTCCCCGTCACTCCCAAACGAACAATGCCAGCGATTGGTACGGCAGAGGCCGAAGCCTGAATATAGCACCACTAGTCTCCTCCGTGTTATAAGCTGTCACCCTGCGCTGCATTGCTGTCATTTTAATGGGACTTGCAAAGTCCTCCAGAGATAGTTCGGCCGTGTCAGACGTCAACATTCATGCTGAAGCCGTCTGCTCTAACGAGGGTTAGACGTGTGGGACAGATACACAGAGAGGCGGTCGTTTCCAACAGTGTTACTCTTCTCATGCTGGTTGGAGCTAATGCCGTACAGCGTGTTCTAGAAAGAACAAAAAAACAACCCTGATTGGTCCACCTCCTCCTTCGGTGGCCTCTAAGACCCAAACCTATGACCTTAAAAAGCCTGACTACCAGGCTGCTATCTTTAGGCCTCGGGGCGGAGTGAGGATGACACAAAATGGATCAATCTTTGAGGAAAAACAGCTGCTTTCTGTTCAGGCGTGTCCCGACTATCTCTGACCTCACTATTGATTCGATTGCAATTGTTTACACAACAAAATCTCAAGTTTCACCATCATTTTGTTCGATTATTGTGACGTGGTGCAGAATTATTTTTAAAAATACATTGCTGGAGAAATTTACGTAGGAATGCAGATAATAAATATAATAATCAGTTTTGTTTTTTGTTTTTTGGCCTCTGTTTTGGCCACATTACAAAGGAAAAGTGTAAAAAGAAAAATGATGGTCGTAAGAATACTATTCAATTATTTATCTTTTTGTTGTCTTGTTTTAAGGAACTTTAAGGAGAGAAATTGTCATCATTCTGGTAGTTTGCTTGTATGAAGAAATAATGCTTACGTGTCAAGAAATTACATTAGAAAGTCTTTCAGTCATTGAGTATTGAACAGCTCCATTTATCATTCTGGAGACTTGTTACATTTCTTGATTTTTATTTACAGCTTCATAGGATACAGCTAATCATTAGGATGATTTTATGCAACCAAGTTTCGCTACTATTCTGTTTGATTATTGTGGCATCATTTTTAAAACTACGATGCTGGAGAAATTTACATAGTAGCAGAATGCAGATAATAAAATCAATTATCAGTTTTTGTTTTTTTAACGCTATTTTGGCCACTCTGCAAAATAAAAGTGTAAAAATAGGAGATGACTGGAAGAATACCATACGATTATTTATCTTATCTTATTTTGATCTTGTTTTAAGTAATTTTAATTAGTGAAATTGTCATAGTTCTGGTAGTTTGCATATTTTATGTAATAATGCTCACCTGTCAAAAGAATAAGACCATTTTACAATTTATATAAGCAAGTGAAAGTCTAAAAATCAAAGAAATTCTTAGAGTATTCATACGTAACAGTTTCATACAGAGAAAAATTAAACATATTGACTAAATTTCCTATCATTTTTGCAATACGTACTTTATTGAATAAATATAATAATTCATTATGCTTAAATCTGACTTTCCGAAATGCGGATCATGGTGCGTCAGTGCGGTTTTATACCCGTCGCCTTGTCTGCATTTTAACCAAGCAGGTGCGTTTAGACCGGGCGTGGCCAAAAAGAGGTCAAAGTCGAGTGCGTGTTCCTGTAGGACTTGCTGCAATGTTACACCTCGACAACTGGCCCTGGGCTTACCATGCTGTTTGTGACCGGAACCTAAATTAAGCCGCTCATCTTAGTGGAAAAAGAAAGACGCTGGCTAGTGAGCGAAATCACGGGCCGGGTGAAGTGTCCAAAATCGTTTGCCATTTTGAGAAAACGCTGCTTTCCTCGGGGACTTGTTCGAGAATGAGCTTTATATAGTTTTGGAAGGTGCCGCTGCAACACGTGGTGAGGCGGCGAGTCTGGTGCTTTGCTGGTATTGTGCCGGTACTGAATTAGGGGGCACCACTTCTCAAGTTATTGCCCTACATGGATACGTCTAAATCCATTCCTGTTTAAATGCGCTTCATGCTCCCAGCTAAATGAACTGTACACATTTAACAGCTTTCTACGTCTTGCTGAAATGAGATTCCTAAAATGGTTGCGATATTGGAAAACATTTCTGATTTGGAAGTGTATGATACCTGGAGAGGGAGCATAGCCTAATAAGGGAGTCAGATTAAGGAGCAGGAAGTATGCGACAGGTGGGATAGATAGAACGAAAGGTGTTGGAGATCCTGGGGATGGAGTGATCCAGCTGATTTAGAAGTGTTTATACCCTTTATGTGGGTTCAGAGGCCAAAGTTGGGGGGGGAAAGCACAGCATGCCACCTGATCCACCAGAAGCCCCTTGTACACCACATTATCTTTAAAAAATGCAATAATAACTTGTGGATAATGGGTAAGATGTTGATACAATTATTTTTTTATTCCATATTTCATGAATATTTCATTTCTGTAGATAAGAAGTAAACAAAATGACAATGTATTGTAGTGCGCAGTAATTGTTCTCGCTGTTTTATTGTGATAATGTTCATACTATTAGACTTCTTTAGGCTTCTTTAATTTTGAAACATGTTGATTCTGAATAATTACTTTTATTAGAATTTTTATTTTAAGATTTTTCAGAGTATTGAACAGCTTCATTCATCATTCTGGAGGATTCTACTAATTTTTATAATGTTGAAAACATTGATTCCAGACTTCGTAGTCCTTTTGTGATATCTCTGTAACTAGGGAGTCCAGATAAAGGCTGTTCAGACCAAGGCCAAACGCCACAGACAATCCCAACACTGTGGCAAAGGCCTTTTGCCATTACCTGTGGTCCTGCTGTGTGCCAAGGTCACTTTTCCTTTGTTGCATTTTCATATTACATTTCCTGTTTTTCTTTCACTCACCTTCCGTGTGCTGCGTACTTAATCCTGTTTCTTTTTGTCAGAATCTCCAGCAAGTGTATGAACCTTCATCCAAATTTTCAAAGTCTTTGATTAGACAGTATGACAAAATATACAAAAATACATGGATGTAAACCTTTTTATCGTCGACAGCATAAAAATCTAAATGTGCCATCTGTACAGACTCTCTTGCACAGGCCCTTCCAAATCCCAGCTCCAGAGTGATGGGTACATGGACTGTCAGTCACCAGTGTGCTTGCATTCCTCTGGGAGGATGAACTTTTGAGGAGAAAAGATATTTTTGTTCTTTTGCCATTATGTTCAAAAACCAAGTTTCTTCTGTCCTCTGCTTTATCCTTGCCTTGTAAAATCAGGCCCAAGCTGCTTTGGGAGAGGCTCCAGTTGGAGCAAGATTGAGGAAATAATGAGCGCCATGCTGTTGTTGTAGCAGCAGCCGCCCCCCTTCCGACTTTTCCACGGTGAAAGCCAGGCGTCCCCCTGGCTCACGCTGGAGGAGCAGCTGCCGAAGGGGGGGCTTCCTCTCAGACTGCCATGAAAGTGCTGACTGACTTCAGAGGCAGCAGCTGGCTCCAGTGAATGGAATAGTTTGAATTTCTCTTGGTCTCCGTGGGCCAATGGAAGTGGGTTCCCCAGAGCTACTGCTCCACAAGTTCATTCCACAGAATCCACCAAGCTTAAAGAAGGCTTCGTTTGTTGTTCAAACGGAGCTGTGGGTGTGGAACTTAAGAGCAAGAATCTTAAAGAGATTGAAATATTCATTATTTCCTCATAGGGCTTGCTTGCTTGCAAGTCAGGTAGTTGCCCAGTAAGTAGCTTTTTCAGTCCAAATTTAGGATGCCTCTGGATGCCTCGCATCTCGCCTCCAGAGCCTCCTTCCGAAGCCTTGCTCTCAATTATCAAGTGCTGGCACCTGGGTTAGGTTTCCAATTCGAACGTGCATAGGAGTAATCCCTGCCCCTTTCCCATGAGTTTGCAAAGGTCCAGCTGTTGCTGAGAATGGTCATCAGGAATGAACAACAGGTTTGACAGCAGTGCTATCAAGTGCATATTGGTTTCCTCTCCAGCCCTGCCTTGCCGTGCCTTGCGATGCCATTTGGGTAAAGTGATCCAGCCCTGCCCATCTCAGCTATGTTGCATCCACAGTTACCCACCAAGGCACTTTGTAGCTTGAGCTCATTCCCTGGTCTGTGTGTTTCACTGTTTTATTTTCAGGGATTCCCTGAAGCAGCTTAACTCAAGTGAAAGTACTTTCGTCTTATATGTCCTCTAAAGTCACAGGCACTTAGATTTTTTTTACAGTAGCCTACTAAGCAGGCATTCTCTACCATTCTCAACTACTCCACCTTCATCTTACATTCTCTGTTTCTCTTCACTCTCTAGACCTTTTTTTAAGGTTGAAGAGAAGTGATGTCCACTGGAGCTTTTAAATTTATGAAGATTGTTTATTGTAGACTGTCAGGACTCTTAAACACTGTGGACTACAAATCGTTTGTACCAATTCTTTTTCAGCCTGTCTTGTTTATGTAAAATGCTGCTCATGAGAATGTGTGTACAAAGGTTGATATGCTGGGCTTTAGTTGGAGTCAGGATGGCATACTTGTGCTTGTGTGCGTCTACCGAGGGCAATGTGACACTTCTTGAAACGCTGGCATTGAGCAAGAGATTGCTGGCGGTTTGCTGTTTCGGTCATGTGTCTGCTTAAGTTCAAAAAACACCTCCTCACCTTACATCTCATGCACATTTCCAAGGGGTTTAGGTAAAGACATTTAGGTTGTCTCAAGGTTGTACACATTACATGCTTATGTTGTACTTAATGCTAAATAGTGGTATAAATCACTTGGGAGTGCACTGATGTCACAAAAAAAAGTTCCATTGGCAGTAGTGGTGGGAGAAAAGAAACTAAATATCTGTTTATCAAAATATTTGGCATGATATATTAATACAGTGTAAGCAAGCACCAATATTTATTTGATATACTTTTATTTTGGTACGTATGTCTGCTCCCATAAGATTTAGAGGTCCACAAGATAGCCCAAGACATCATTCTTCTCTTTTCACATTGGAAGAATTGGAAGAAGACTGAGTTGTATGTTATTTTCCTATTTCTTATGATGCGTTTTGAGAATATATGGGTCACAGAGAACACATAGAAGTACTTTCTTGAGTGTCTCCATCCTGAAGAAAAAACGTAACTCCTTTGCAATAGCACATGATGGAATATTTACAAATGTTTTTTCTAGAGTCTGTTTTGTCTAAATTATAGTGCATAAATTCTATATCTCTAGGTTATTTGATTTATAGTGGATAGATGGGTTTTATAGATTGTGGACTTGTAGTTATTTTTATTAATGTGATCTTATAGCCCATGTTTTCTATCTTTGGAATCGGATCATTTAATTTGTCTCATTTTTCTTCCGTTGGCGCTTTTGGCGGATAAACACACCAAATGAAATTACTGATCCTCAAACCCTAACAAATGATGCAAAACCACATACCCCATGTTTCCAGAATAGTCCACGTCGTAGCTGCCACTGTACCTACCAGCAACTTGGTGGTGTCATTCCCCGTCATGAAGAGGAGGCAAAGTGGCAGTGGCAGTTGTGAAATGTTTGTGACTGTGAGAGTACAAGGCTGAAGTTCTGCGCACTGATGCAATCGACTGAAAGACAACAGAGGAAAGCCTCCACTCAGTATTCGTGTTCAGCTATTTGCAAGGTTTTAACCCATTAAATGGTAATCAGACTGTGTTCAAACATTATGCTAATCAGCTGCCTCATCTCAGTAGGATGACGGAGAATGTTTCTTGAGAAATGCAACCTTTCAGTGATTTTGCAGCGGAATAAAGATGTAAACCCAGCCATCTCTGGAAGAGGGGGCCATGTTCTTATAATAAGGAACATGGCAGATTGTCAGCGGGGTTCTGTTTGTAAAATATCCCTTGAGTGTGCAGAGTCAACTACCCAGCTGTCAGAAACTGTGTGCCTTCCTTCTATTTGCCGACTCTGAAGCTTGAAAGAGAAAACAGCCCAGCTTGAATTGATTGCTATCAAGTCTTCTGTGTCTATTCACTACCAGACATCAGGATGTTCCATCACTGGGAGCGAGCAACCCTTAGTTAACTCTTAGTTATTATGACTTTTAGGACCTGTCTCATGAAGCAGGATTTCTTGCCTGACCAACTTGCCTAGTTCCTAACCATGGATTTTCTGGTCACTTTTACCGGGCTGGGTCACCTTGGGTCACCTTACGCGGCTGCAGGCCTAACTTGCTCTAGGGCAAGTAAGATTCAGGATTTAATAATAATCATAATAATAGTAATACTTTTTTATTTATTTTACACCATTCTGAAACCTCTAGGCCACATGTGAAAAACAAGAAATCAGCATTAGTCAAACAGTTAACAGGCATAGAGCATAAAGTAGACTTAAGATTATTAGCAGGTCTTGGACCAATCACGGACAGCCCTATGATGAAGGTGCGTCTCCCCTTCTGGCGAGAATGTTGCTCGTAATGGTTATGAATGCTTTACTTTCTTCATATTTGTGGTATGACTATTTTCCTTCTCTTATTAAATAAGCAGCTCGATTCCTCATCATGTCTCGTGGGATTGACTGCCATACCTGAGTGTTAAATCTTGATTTATAGAGTACGTTAACTTCTGCCATTAAACAGTTTACCCTGTCTTTACTTCTTAGGTTTTGTGAAGCTTGAACTTGGTCAAGAATCCTGACATGCTTTACAAGTCAGGGCTCTGTTTGGGGCTTTGTTGTCCTCAAGGAAATTTGCTCAGCATTCTCTGTGGAGCGTATTGTTAACTTGGTCACTGTATCCTCCGTCTTAAAATAATCATGCTTCAGTGAAATGGAGCTTTGCTCTGTGTAGGGCTGCTGTAAAACACAAATGACCTGTGTTATGGCCCCTTGTTTTCCTGCAGTTAGAGGTGAATGCTGTCAGTGATTGAAGAAAGAGGCTAATGCCGCGTGGGTATTTTTGCTTGGGAGGGATCGTTTTGCAGCAGACTTGTGTGGTATAATACCAGATGAATACGGTAGCTGTTATTATCTTCTGCTAATTCAAATTCCCATGGCTGTCTTATCGGAGGCAGCCTTAAAGTAGACCTCATAGCAGCTGTGAAAAACCCACTCAAGCACATCCCTAATCCTGTCGATTACCACAGAGTACACAGACTCCAGCGCGAGCTTGCTGTTGCTGTCCCAGTTAGGCCTAGCCTCACTTGACTGATGGTGCCCTTCGCTCACCTTGTTGTCTACAACTCTAGGAGTTTGGACACTTTCTGAACTACCAGACAGCTGATGCGTTCTTCCAGTGGAGAGAGCCTCCCTGCTCCTGGGAGCGAGGTGATGGGATTCCATTGCCCTTGGGCTCCAAATAACGCAGGCCTAAGGCATCTGCCCAAAGCTATTCTGAGCAGACCCATTCCAGGGCAAGAGAGAGAGAGAGGCAGTGTATTGAGGCCTATGGCTCTGTAGGTGAAACCTTAACAACAGTGAGCTGCTATGATGAGGCTTATTTGTGATGTGCTGTCTGATTTTGGAGAAGACCTAGCAATCCACCAATGCCACAGGCTATCTTCTTTAATAAACACAAATGCCTGAAATAAGATGCATGGGATTTGAAACCTTCACCTCATGTAACACGGTAAGTAATCAAGTGCAATTGATGACTGAGCAGCCTGTTCCACGTGCTTCCTTTACTGAGCTGTGCAGCATAGCTGACCTTAAAGGCCGGTGCAGACTCCCATCCAAATGCTAGTCGAGCTCCGTGCGAGTGTGATGTAGATACGCAGCAATCCGTTCGAGCCCTTCAGGGTAGTGGTCATAGCCCTTCCTCGTGCCCACTGGTCTGCCTGGAGGTGCTGACATTTTGTGCAGATCTCTGGCCTGTAGCTGCCCTTTTGCAGTCATTGTGGGCCAGCATCCCCACCAAACCTTACTGTAAGTCATTAAAAGGCGACACAGCAAAGTGGTCTCCGCTTGTGCAAATGAGACCGTTGGTATCACTAAGACCACCTGCTGTGAGCTTGCCAGGAGGCGCTGACATTTCTTGCTAGCTTGCCAGTGTGAGTGAGAGTCTTTCTCCTCTCTCAGGAATGTGTCACGAAGCCTCCGCATCTCCTCGTAGCCAGCAGGAGTAACTGAAGATGATCTCGTCAAGCTCAAAATACCCCTACATTTTAATCTACAAGGAGTGTGGCGTTAAAGAATGACTAAGCGAATGGGCTAAGTATCTTGTCAAGACGTTGGTTTTGTAGCAAGACCTTAAAACCAGAAAATCCATTTGTTCATGCTTTGTATGGGGAACCACTAACAGTAACGCTGAAGTGGTTTCCTTTAGCAGTGACGCCTCAGATTTGACGTCAAACGCTCTTAAGGCTGGAGAAGGTTTCTTGGCAGGCTGGGTCACAGTGATTGGTTCAGACAGAAGAAATATTGTAGCTGCTTACAAAGTGGCTAAAGCTTTGCCAGCATTCTGTGTCCCACCTGCCTCAGGCCTAGCCTCCAGGCTAGCACATCCGTGCAGAAATCCACCTCCCTGCGGTCCCAGTCATTCTCCTTCGCCTCGCCGCTGATATGAGCCTAATTGGACTAAACGAGATCCCATTGTTTCTCGAGCTGCTTCGGCTGTGAAGTAAATGTCCGCAATGCAATGGGATTTATTTGTGGTGTTAACTCCAAATAGAGCTTTCAGTATTGGTAAGCCAGCCTCCTGTCCTGGGCTCAGTGTCTGGATGCTATATCCATCAGTGCATGCTGTGTCTGCAGCTGTGTGAGGCCCGAACCACTGGGACAACTTTTGGATGTGTTGTGAGGGTCTCCAGGCTGCCAGCCTATTAAACAACTGAGCTGCCTCAATGGTCTGTTAACGATGAATAGCACTGTTTATTTATCAGAGTCTTGTTACCAAGGAATCAGCCCTGGCGTGAGGCCTCATGTGGAATACCTCACTGTTTTAGCCTGTTAAAACAAGGCTCTGCACAGCACGATCAATCACACCCATTGATCAAGGCTATCTGCAGCTGTCTTAAGCTGTGCCACCGGTTGCCACTCGATTTTCTTATCCGATTGATTGATTTTTTTTTTTTTTTGTGTGCACTCATCAGCTCACATCAAGTGGTGGTCCTACTCTAACCCCCAACCTCTTTCTACCATAGCTTCACTGAAATTATCTCTGGACTTTACTTGAAAATGCTAGCTGCTAAACACAGAGTCACGTCTTTATTCTCAAATGTAGCAGTTCTCTTGTCTATCTGGATGAATGCTCCCATTTCAGCTGCCCTCCCACTGTTAGCCTTGTTCATAATCGGGTCATCAGAGTGTAACTGTGATGAGCTAACTGGGGTGCAGTTTAATCTGTGCACTTCTTGTGGGTGGTGGGGTGATGATGGTTAGGGCTAGACTTTCTTAATGCCGAAAACACAACCAAGGCATGTTTTGCTGTTTGGGCCGACTGTGACTGGTTTGCAGCCTTGGGTCACATTAATAGATTGACCAGATTTGACTCATGCAAGTTTGTGGTCCTGGACATGACTGCAGCTGGTTCTTATCTTCCTTCTCCTCTTCGGGCTTGGCATAATATCCTGATATCTTCCGTTCTTGCCAAGCTGTGCTAACCACTTCTAACAAATGGCCATGCCTTTACTGCACAAGCGAGACCCTTTCTTTGGATGGTTTCCAGTTGCATCTTTTCACACGCGTGATATGGGTAAGGCTGAGGTTATGCGTATGAGATCGCTGAATATGCCTTCGCCCTTGAATGATGGGATATTTCTTTGGCTGCCGGTCATTCCGGGATGCTCTGAAAGTGTTAGAAAACGTTGTATCATTTTGACCTTTAATTGTTGCTGCTATTTTATCTCCGGCCATCTGTGGACAAGTGCATTGCTTGGAGGGGTTCCACGACTGCAGTGCCTGGGGTTCCCATTTTAATGCAGACCTGTGCCAGCATAGTGGTATCTTGTACCTGGAATGCTTGCCATCTGCTGGGTGTGCACGTGTGTTGGTGAATCATTGTGCTGTGAAGAATCTACATTACACACGCTGTTGCTGGGTTTGGGCAATCCTCTATGGTTCTCCTTTTTGAAATAGGTGTTACCTTGAAGCAAATAGGCCAGATTGCAGTCTGAATTGATGAAGTGTTCCAACAGTGAGCCCTGTTTAACACTTTGCTACACTCAGGAACTAGAGGAAACAAAAGGTACTCCAACCTGTCCTGTTCTTCTGAGTAGTCATTTGCATACTAGGCCTCTCTGCACTTAGAGCAGCTCTTCACTGGCCTTGCAGCTGGGGCAGGGAGGATGGATCACTAAGCTGTTTCATTTCTCAAGAGGTTCGCTCTGCGTGTGGATGTACGGACCAAGAAGAAGAGGGTATCTATGTGGATGCATAGCATAAAAATTGGATTTGGGCATATTAATTGGATATGTGCAGCAAATCGTCACGCTACCACTTAAAGGGAATCACTTTTTACATGGATTATTATTTGAAAGTAATTTAAAACAGTTTGGACAGATATAGCCTAGCCTAAAACTGATTATTCATTCATGGTTTCCAAAGATTTCTTTGGAAACAGCGAACATTTATGAAATGTTAAATTTGTAAATGTTATTAAATAAATTGTAAGGATCTACTTAGTCATTTTTGTGACATTTTTACTGAATTGTTGATTTGCTGACCGCTTCTCCAATATGAGGTAGTCTGAACATTTAAATTTATTGTAAGTTTACTCTCAACGTCTACAGCTCTGTTCATCCAAATATTTTTTGGTTTACATCTTCCCACAAACTAAATGATGTCTATAGAATCTTATAATCATATTAGCATCACTTAACGCATGTGTCTGCAACAGCGATTTCAAACTTTTGAAAGCTAGTCTGCAGGATTTGGAAGATGTGTGAACTTTTTAAATGCTTGGACCAAAATCTCAGAATTTAATAGTACAAGGAAATGGCTCAGCTGCTACCACAGACAAGTGAATCTGACTCAGCCTGCCAGATTGATCAGGAGCACAGATCATGTGGGCTTTGTCTATTTATAAAACCTGCGGAGTAGCAGCAGCAGCAACACGGCAGCCTGCTTTACTTTACCCTGACTGTAGGGGGAGCTACCAGGCCAAGGTTAGTCTGACTGAGGAAGTGTTGCGGACTCTGAAGGGCCCAATGGCACACCAGAAGAGTTTGCTTTTTTTCTGTCAGTAGGACAGTAAGAGCCATGTAATGTGGATTATTTTGTAACTAGAAACAGGCTAAATAAATGACTGCACATAGGTAACATAGAAGCAGGAAAAAAGACTTACAAGCTATTTTTGTTCCGTTTGCGATGCTGTAAAAAGCTGCTGGCCAAAAACAGATTGCGTTTGAGAGCATGAGTATTGCTTGTGTTTTGTTGAGTTTTACGTGGTTCTTTCTGATGTCTTCCTTTCCATTTTTTGTTTATTGTTTACACTTTCTGAGACCCTTTTTAAAGCATCAACAAAACTGTATTGAATCCAGATTCCACCAACAAGCTGTGACAGCAAACAATCTGGAATGTTGAAGGCCTCTTGTCTCTCCCAGCACTGTTTTCATCTTAGGTATTCATTGCCTCTATATTAAGATGCTGAGTGGACGCACTGCCGTTTTGTGTGTAGACTCACTCGTGCTGATATACGCCAGTGACTCAGCAAGATATTAATAGGCTTCTGAAGTTCCACCACTTAAAGTAAAAGGGTCTGTCTCCTGTTCTGACGCTGGATCTGAATATTGTCCTGTGTACACTAAATAAATTCACACGCTGATTGGTACTATAACTGTACAAATATTAAAAAGTTGTACAAGTTATTTTGATAAACTTTGTATTGAGTTTCTCATTTTTCTTTATAACATGTATATTGAATTACATGGACATCTACTACAATTTCAACTAACAGGTATTTATCCCCAACACTGCTTCAGATTACAATTCAGATTAGATCATAACTGTGTAAACATGTGTTTGCTGTTCAGATTATAACTATGTAAACATGTGTTTGCTGTTCATATTATAACTGTGCAAACATGTTTGCTATTCATATTATAACTGTGCAAACATGTTTACTGTTCAGATTATAACTGTAAATGTGTGTTTACTGTTCAGATTATAACTGTAAATGTGTTTTCTGTCCAGATTATAACTGTTTAAACACGTGTTTACTGTTCAGATTATAACTGTTTCAACACGTGTTTACTGTTCAGATTATAACAGTAAACATGTTTACTTTTTGGATTATAACTGCAAATTATGTTGTCCATATAGATTATAACTGGAAACAAGTGTTTACTGTTCATATTGTAGCTGTAAACACGTGTTTGCTGTTCAGATTATAACTGTAAATATGTTTACTGTATAGATTATAACTGTATAAACACATATAGATTACAACTGTGTAAACATATGGTTCCTGTATAGATTATATCTGTAAATACGTCTACTGTATAGATTATAACTGTGTAAACGCGTTTACATAGATTAGAACTGTGTAAACATAATTCCTGTATAGAATATACCTGTGTAAATGCATGTTTACTGTATAAATTATAACCGTGTAAACATGTGTTTACTGTATAGATTATCACTGTAAACATGTGTTTACTGTTCAGATTATAACTGTAAACCAGTGTTTACTCATCTGCTTTGCGGGGAGACTGTAGAGCGCCACAGTCTCTAATCCGACACACTTAACAAATGTTACTTGAGAAGTGATTTGATTTTCAATGGGTTTTTTACTATTAAAATCAGAGACTTTCGGACCCCGAGGAAATTTGACTACCGGGGTTTTGTAACAATACACTCACGATTCTGTTTGATTCAAACTTCACAAATATTGACTATGATCACCTGTTTTATAATCTGCTGGTGTGGGTGTGTGGGTGTGTGTGTGTGTGTGTGTGTGTAAACAGGCTGGACTAGGTTGTTGATTCTGGTTGTTTGCAAATTTTGGTGTTTGAACAATTAGGCTACATCAGATTATAATTATCTAATTAATAGAATGTTAATGTCTCAGTGCCTTATTACACCCCTGACTGCACCTGTTTTTTCCAGCCCTGCTCCAGAAGGAAACCACGTTTTAATACTTTTCCTGCTTTAACACCCCACTTCAGCTCAGTTAGGGGTTGTTGCTGATTAGTTGTATCTGATGTACTGGGACCGTTGTAAACATAGACTGTTTAAAAAAAAAAAAAAAGTCACTGACTTTCTACAGATGTTTTGAGGACAAAACGCTGCACCCCACAAGTCCTTGCTCTTTTCAGGTGAAGCCCTCTGACTGCACAGTATGGGACGGGGAGAATGTTTGTTTGTGTTGGTTGCAGCTTCTGGAAAAGTTTAGCAGCACTTTTAAAACCAGTATTTAGACCTCATCTCCCCTGCTTCACACTGATGAGTGGAGAAACCAAACAGTTCGTTAAGACCGAAACTGTTCTCACATGTGGAAGCGAGGGATGCCATCTCCGACCACCCAGTCCAGGCCTGCAGGAGAGGAAACACACTGATATAATGGAGTTCAGCTGTGTTTCCATAAACTCTCAGGCTGGAGCTGGTGCGTCTCGAACCCACCCCCGGATCCTCCACTGCCCATCGAGAGGGATGTGGGTGGTTTGTGGACATTAAAAGTAGTCGATACAAGTTTTTACATATGATTCATGCACTTAAAGGCATTTTTTTTTTCTGTGCTTGTCTTTTCTTATTTAGTTTGTCACCTCTCTCTCTACCACCTCCTCCCTCTGTTCTGCCCACTCTCTTCATTAGCTCCTCTCCAAAGGCCCTGTTTACACGTTCGGTTGAAATGTGTCCCATATCAGGACGCTGCCCATGTGCGTGTTTAAAAAAAAAAAAAAAAAAAAAGTATATGTGAATGTAACTCTGTATAAATGCCTTTTGCTTTTGGGATGTCCAACAAGCTAAAAAGTATGTGTCCATATACTTTTGGCCACATAGTGCATGTTTAGGCATTTGGGAAACTTTATTTCAGCGATACATGAGCCAGTGCATTGTGTTGATCCCCAGTGGAACATTTTTAATTAGGAAAGTAAACACCGGGGCGGGAATAATTTGGCGTATTTTGTTTTTGGGCAGTTTTTAAGGCCAAGGGATGCTCTGAAATATGCATGTGCTGTCATGCTGCATAACTCATTTATATTGAATTGCCATGAATAATCATCAGGCATGTTATTGTTGAGCTTTTTAATGCTGACTTGATTCAGAAGAGCAGGCCTTTGACACAGCGGTTACATATTAACATATTCATGAAATGCGGTCAGTTCAGGTTTGGATGACCATAACCTTGAATAACCCCTTTTATTATTGGTAAACACATGGCTTACAATTCAAGTAATGTGTCTGACTTGGGAATTTCACCAAAATCTCTCGAATCTTTTTCAGATGATGCCTTCATTTGAAAAGCAAATGTGCCTGAAAAACTCAGTCTCCGTAGTTTGAGTGTGTACGGTTTGTGCTTTGAAGGGCCTGGTGTCTAAATTGGTGTGGACATAAAAAGCCTGTTCCTGGAGCAGCACTTCTGTTGTGTTTCACGTTGTATAACACCATAATGAGAAGTGAGCTTGCCTCAAGGTCAGCTTCACTGTCCTGAATTCTTTATGAAGAGAGCACCGCTGCTTATCCAAGCACGTAATCACTGCAGTCTGCACTGCCCTGTCTAATAGGGCCGTCTCAGCGTGCGGGGGAGTGTACGTCACTGCAAAGCCCAGAACACACCAACCTAATGAACACAAACGTTGGTTTGGGCTGTTCTTTGAAATTTCTTGAATGTTTTCGCTAATCACTGGTTCGTTGGGATTGCCCACTGTTTTTGTCTTGCCATTCTCGCTTTATAAAGTCTCCTTCTGACTCTAGAGGGTTGGTGTTTGGTGTGTGATTGTGTTTGAGTGGAGAATGATGGTGTTTGGGGGGAGAGTGATGGTGTTTGGGGGGAGAATGACTGTTTAGTGGAGGAAGGATGGTGTTTGGAGAATGGTTTTGAGATGGTGTTTGATGGTGAATATATTTTTGAACAACGTTTGTGTTTTAGGAGGACGTTGGAGTTTGTTGGAGAACGGCATTTGTTGAAGGACGTTGAGTTGGTGCGTTTTGTTCTTAGGTGTGTGTGTGTGTGTGTGTGTGTGTGTGTGTGTGTGTGTGTGTGTGTGTGTGTGTGTGTGTGTGTGTGTGTGAGAGATTTACAGTGAGTACAGTACTGACTGCCCTTTTCTCTCGATCGATGTGGTTTATTAGTGGCCACTGTGGGTCAGTAATCACCACCAGGCCACTGAAACTGTAAATCTAGATGGTCTAGATGAGTTAGACGGTGCTAAATCTTTTCATCTGTTTGCACTGAAGCTAAGGTTCAACCCTTTTGGCTTAGCTGGGAGTTCAAAAATCAGAGTATTTTTACATATCATTTCACAATAAAGGTACGTAACATAATCTAAATTTGTCATTTCCAAGAGCTGTTTCTAACAGAGCAGAAGTTTTTCGCTCACCAAGTAATGACCCACGTGATATAGTCTCTGAATGAAAAACCATATTAAGAAAAAGGTCAAAATAATGAATTATGACAAAGTAAGTGACAAAGGCCGTTAAAAAGGTACATTTAGGCTGAATCATGTTATATTTACTGTTCCTGTCTCTCATTTTATGTATTTTACGTGGCTCATTTAAAGTTAATGATGCATTTACTGATTAAGTACCGATGCATTAATTTATTACTACTGCTATTAGAAAGAAAGGCTGTTTTCATTTTAGAATCACTAGTAACATTATGTAATCTGACCAGCCGTGTGTCCTGGACCTCAGTGTGTGATGCACTGCTGTGCAGTACTGTTTTTTTTTTTTTTTACTCCTGACTCCTGGGACCTCGCCGTACACTGACTTACAGAGGGATGCATCTCGAGGACCTTTGTCCTACAGTGCTAGCACTAATTAAATGGTGTGAATTTCGATCTCCAGGGGCCAGAGCTTTTCAGGCGGTTTTGTGAGGCAGTTCAAGGTTTCCTTAGAGTTTTGGTCCTTCTCAGGTTCATTTACATCAAAATTGGAATTGGCTGAAGTGGAGAATGCAAACACTGGGCTTTAGAGACTCAGAAAGTTGCTTATCCTTGGTATGTTTATGCATTAGGCTGCTTAAGGTTCCCTCGGGTCACTCCAGAGTTTTGAGAACTGTCCCGCTGTGTGTATGTGTGTGTTGACTCACAGTATAAAGCCTGTAGTTTAGTTTTTTGTTCCCTAAATCACTTATTTCTCTTCACACTGTCACTGTTCCCTCTCCCTTCATCCTCAGCAGTCTCCTCATGCTGACATGAATAAACTATTCAATCAAAAAATATCTATTAAAATGAAATGTACTTTCTTGAGGAACTGTTATTGCGAAGGTGAAGCCAAATTCAAAAAGTCAGAACGTGAACAAGGACCCGGGCTAATAGCTCCAGACTACAAACTGGGTTCTTCAGTCAGAAGATTAGAATACGTTTTACATCTGTGTAACACATTGCGTTGGCAGTAGTTTCTAGCAGATAACAGCATAAAACCCCGGGTGTTACTACCTGAAACCTCCAGCACTCCAGCAGTTCAGTTAATGTAACAGCTCTCTTTTCTCTTCTCCTGGATCAGTTTCCCATCTTCCTTTTTTGGCTCAGTTTAACCATAAACAACAGTTTTGATGGAACGAGAGCATCTGGCTTCACTACAGTAGCCCATTTGTGTTGAGGTGGAGCATTAGTGTGATGTAGCAACCTGCAAAAACGCCCCATCGCGTTTGAAAATGTCTTCATTCATTACAGTAGTTGCATTTTTGGTTGCTATTAGGACGAGGTATAAGAGACACGGCCTAATGAGCAGTACCATAAATGTAAATCTTTGCCACGCTGAGTGCGTTGTCATGCTCACGATAATCCATTAACTGCAGAAAATCAGATTTTGGCAATAATCTGTTCAACACACTGACAAGCATTTCAGTAATCTGACCATGAGAGAGCTCTACATGAGTCACTCAATGATCATATTTCTTTAGAAATACTCCATGTTCAGTTTTATCGTTGTCTTAGAACACACCAATAAATTGACTGAAACTTAACATGTGACGCAAAAATCATATTTTTTTGTTAATGCAGAGTCCCTGTTTTTATTTACTGATATTTATTTGAAAATGTATACGACACCAAATGGCACAAAATACCATCGTCTCTTACTGTGATTGCATAATTGTTCAAATAGGCCTTCAGTGTTCACTGTTTCTCAGGAGGCCCGTCCTCTTCTGGTCCTGTTTTTTAATTAACTTATATAATCGATAGTGACAGCTCTAGTTCTCAGAATAAGGTCCCAGTGCTTTAAGGGTCTTATAAAGTGCACAAATGAAATTTGTCAACAAATGGTGACCACCCATGAGTAAACTGGCCCTTATTAAGCCAGAGCCTCACAGCAAACCTTCTTTCCCCAGGCTGATTCAGTTTAATCATATGAAAACAAAGTGCACTAATATATTAGCATTGAACTGATTTTTCTAAATTCCTACGTGATCAAATAGTTCAAACTTAAAGTTGTTCAGAGTGGATTTGGTGTGAGATGCTTCATTCTTCAGATACTTGTTCACAGTGGTGGTGAATGGAACCAGAAGTCTGGCTCTAAAAACTCCCTCACAGAATGTTATTACATGAAATGGTTATGAAGACACTGCCTGATGTCTGAGACTTCGTTTTACCAGAGTCTTCAGAAGATTTTGGTCTAAAACTAAATCCGTTCATAGTGGAGGGATACATGCAGGGCGTTGTGAGGTCAAACAGTCCCCAGAGAAGACAGATTTAGTTCAGATTTGTCACTATCATTTTACTATCATTAATATTCATATAAACACTCAGAAGACATATGTGGGTTTGGATAGTAAATAAGTGGCTGTATTTGTGCTGTAGACTCGACGTCTGGTTCCATTCACCACCACTGTAAAGAAATCAGAGTCTGTACGTTTTTCCACAGTCAGCCATTGCACACCAAACCCACAATGAATGACTCAAACACTTAATTCTGGGAAAAAGTTTGAAAAATCATTGAGATTCCTTTTTAAGGCTTTTTACTGGACTTCTTCCAAACTTCTTCAACTTATTACATTTACATTTACGGCATTTGGCAGACGCCCTTATCCAGAGCGACTTACAGTCATTAGTTACAGGGACAGTCCTCCCTGGAGCAACTGAGGGTTAAGTGTCTTGCTCAAGGACACAATGGTAGAAAGTGGGGATTTGAACCTGCAACTTTGTGGTCATCAGGTTCACAGGCAACTGTTTTAGCTGCTAGGCTACTACCACCCCCACTTTTGTTCTGACACCTGCCCCCTAACTCCCCCCTGTATATCACATGGACCAATTGTGCAGAGTTTTTTAATGCTCTGATCACTGTGTACTCGATAGTGGTTCTTTTAAGTTTAATTCTTACGTCGTTTGAAGTACGTGAGAAAGTGGTTTGCAAAACCCAGTGACATTTCGTGCACTGGCCCATCCTAACTGGCTCCTGGCCTGTCCGATTCCTGTCCTGTTAGTGACAGATTAGCCCCATTTCCGAAGCTCTCTGTTTATACCCTATGCCATGGTATTGATCCTGGCACAGTTAGCCATCGATCAGATCTCCCGGCTTTTTGGCATGAAGTTTAGTTTCTCTGGATTTTTCTTCCATTCTTTGAACCTGTTGAAGGACAGCGAGATTAAATGAGACCACCCTGTCCCCTTAAGTCGTTTGGAAAAACATCGAAATCAAACTGTTGCAAACTGTTTCCCACCACTAAGTCCTCCTGCAGGACCAAAAAGTGGGTAATGTGTGGTTGCGAAAAAAATAACGCAATAAATAATTGAACAAAATACAATAATAACTCAAAGGGTAAAGATGAAAGGAAGCTCTGCTAAGTGCTGCTGTTGCAACACCAGCACAGTTAACAAACAATAAAGAAGTGCTGATTAAGTAAATTCCCCATGTTTCTTCACGTTTAGGAGGGAAAAGTGAAAAACAAATGATCATAATACGGTAAATACAGCCGTATATGCAAATGTTTTTGCGTCTCCGGTCAACGAACTGTTCCAAGGGTAAAAGTACTCACCATTTTTATGCAAGTGCTGTTTATTTGCAGAAGTTAAAATTGGAATCAAAATAAAGTATGTAATGTGGCCTGTGTAAAAAATAAAAATAAAAAAAATTTCGCATTTGTATATTTTATGTTCATGTTCATCAACATGTGCACCACGACTGGCAGAAAAGTGTCAGTGTGTTCTCTGGGTGCTCTGAGTCATTTGACCAGGGTTTCTCTCTCTGTTTTTCTCTTTCTGTCTGTACTGTCTCCTTCTCTCTCTCTCTCTCTCTCTCTCTCTCTCGGTCTCTCTCTTTCTTTCTCTCTCTCTCTCTCTCTCTCTCTCTCTCTCTCTCTCTCTCGGTCTCTCTCTCTTTCCTTCTCTCTCTCTCTCTCTCTGGGTCTCTCTCTCTTTCCTTCTCTCTCTCTCTGGCTCTCTCTCTTTTTCTCTCTCTCTTTTTCTCTTTCTCATTCACTCAGGCCTGTTTTCAGATCCCTTTATCAGTATGCATGGAACCATGGCCCCTGTTGTTTATCTGCCTCTGCTGTGTTGATTTATATCCTCTCAGTCTCTCACACACACACACACACACACACACACACACACACACACACACACACACACACACACACACACAC
>JBBPCZ010121086.1:0-10000 GCA_037974445.1 Brycinus macrolepidotus | reverse complement strand
TATATATATATATATATATATATATATATATACACACACACACACACACACACAAGCTTCAAATTGTTTGTAGTAATAAAGAAATGTATTTCCAGAATGATAAAGCTGTAGAACATCAAGAATGAAGTCCTGAAATGAGTTCTAATTCAATTCATATCTAGAATGAAATTATAATCAAATTAACATCCAGAATGAAGCTGTAATAAATAATTTTCTAAAAAAAAGTTCTAATATCCAAATGACGTTCTAATAAACGTAATATCTGGAATTGAGTTCTAATGAAATTAACATCTAGAATGAAAAGATATCCAAAATAAATTTCTATTAAAATTAATATCTAGAAATGAATCAAACTGACTGTAAAATTAACATCCAGAATGAAATTCCAATAAAATTAGTGTCTAAAATGAAGTTAAAATGAACTTAATACCTAGAATGTAGTTCTAATAAGAATAATACCCAGAATGAAGTTCTATTAATATCCAGACTGGACTTCTAATAACAGTAATATCGAGAATGATATTAAGAAAGAATAATATTAATATTAATTGTTAATATAATAATTGTAAATAAAATGGATGTCTAGAAATGAAATTATAGTAAAACTAACATCCAGAATGAAGTTCTAATTAAATAAAAATCCAGAATGAAATTCCACCAAAATTACTCTCCAGAATGACACTCTAATAAAATTCATATCCAGAATGAAGTTCTAGTGTCCAGAATTAAGTTATAATAAAATGAAGGTCTAGAATGTATATATATATATATAGAGCCTCCACTGTATGCTGTTGAATAAATGACTGGTTTCTGTGATGTGAGTGAATCTGTATCAAATCTGTATTAATTGATCTTTATGGGACCCTGGTCTTCACCTGCTGGGCTAAAGGAGCTAATCTAATCTGATCTTTCTATTTACAGGCCTGCAGGTCCTCCCACACAACACGCGCCATACCTGTCTGATTCATACACTCATGTTCCAGCCCTCTGATTGGATTAGAGGCGTGGATCGTGCTTTCTGATTGGCTGGAACAAACTCCACCGTTCGGGTCTATAGTGGGAGGATGACAGCAGCAGCCGGAGGTCATCAGCATCCACTTCTGCAGGAGTTATCTCATAACCAGGTATCTGGGAACAGAATGGAGATGAAGAACGATCTCCTGCAGGAATGACAGATGGATGAGCACAGGCTCTGAGGAGCGTTTTCATATTGGAACACCTCCATCTGTTGGTCAGTAGGAGAAGCACAGCAAAGAAAGATAACATCAGCAGCGCCGGCCTTATCCACTCCACTAAATAGTGTCAGTTTTATATGGTTTTCTATATTTCTGCATCATTAAGTGGTTGAGATGTAAACAAAGTCATTCAGATTGTGTTTGATGTGAAATGCTGAGTCAGAACTGTTCACAGTGGAGGTGAATGGAACCAGACGTCTCCCTCTAAAATCTCCTTCACAGAAAGTTATTCCATCAAATGGTTCCGGTTGCGCCGCCTGATGCCTGAGACGTTGTTCTACCAGAGTTTTGAGAAGCTTTTGGTCCTAAAACTAAACCCATTCATGGTGGAGGGATACATGCAGGGTGTCATGAGGCAAAATAATCCCCAAAGAAAAGTGATTTAGTTCAGATTCACTGTTTTACATCATCATCATCCATATAAACACTCGGAGACACTTGGAGCTTCACTGGGGGGGCGACAGAGAATAAAACGTCTGGATTTGTGTTGGAGACGTCTGGTTCCATTCACCGACACTGTAAAGAACTCGGAGTCACTACAATGAACCATTTCACACCAACACACACTCTAGATGTCTTTCTCTACCACTGAATAATGAGGGAAGAATTGGTGGAATTCCCACATGCTGAAGCTCTTCTGGTCCAAAAGTGGTTTAAACACCTGATACCAAGATGTTTTCATCAGTGGTTCCTTCCCTCTTGCTTTTCTAGTAATGAAAGGTAAGAAGATCTGGACAGCTTTCTAGGAAGCTTTCAGCCTTTTGTGAAAGAAGAACCTACAGTGCTGAGGTTCCAGAAAACAGAAAGGAGGTGTGGAGACTCTAGAAGCGACTGAGAAGAAGTGGAGTCGTGGGTGAAGTCGTATAAAGTGCTTTTATTTAACTGAAAACATTTCCTCATTTTTTTTTTTCCTCAAACAGACATCACAGTTTACAAAATGCCTTCTGGATTTCTTCGACACGATTAGATTTCATCCTCGGTTTCGACACGACAGATATTTGAAAAAAACAAATTAGCCTTTAGCCCTGATATGGTAAAGCTCGTTAGGTCATTTGGCAATTAGTTCATTGAAAGATCAACAGAGAAACCCGAGAAAACACCAGGAATAACGCTTTCATACAGGAAGAAAACTGGATCAGAACGAGTCTCACGCCTCTCAGAGCCCATGCATCGTTTAGGATCAAATATAAAAACAGGATTAACATCTGTTATAAAAAAAATCATCGTTTCTCGTTGTACTACAGAAGGTTTGGTCAGTTGCCAGAGAGCAGTTTTGCTACTTCATCAGGAAAAGTGGTATAGTGAGTTACAGTCCATTGATCATCATCATCATCATCTACAGACAGTGATGTTCTTACCATGCCAAGGAAACTGCTTTATTTTAAAAAAGATCAATAATGGAAGCTAAACCTGAATTAGGCCTCAAACACAAAAAAGCCCAACCCTCAGAGAACAGAGTTTTTTTTTTGTATCGGCAGGTCTTGAGCTGGAAGCTGAAGGAAAAGCACCTGTAGAGCGATGGAGCGCCCCATTTCCTGAATACCGTGGAACAGGCTCTCCCGCATTCTCCACCTTCATCAAAATCCTGCCCAACCACCAAAAGGTCACACTACCCGTGAGAACTTTACGGGACAAATTTGGCGTCTTTAGTTTTGCATGGGCTGGTACAGCTGAAGAATTGTGGCAACAGTATGTAACGACTGCCAAATCATCGGACCGAGTGGTTAGCCTTCCTATTCCGTACAATAGCTTCGTTGTTCCATTGCAAAACTAATCGAATTAGGGCTGGCCCGAATAGCAGTTTATAGACTTCAAATATTTGCTGGCATTTCCCAGCGACTACTTGAATCCGCTCTTGAAATCACCCTTAAAAAAGATTTACATTTCACAATTAACTTTCATTTGAAGTAATATTTGATGCAGTTCAAACTATATCCAGTAGAGGGCAACAGTGTTAACAGTCAGGCTGAAGCCCAGCTGTTCGCACACGCATGCTGCTTCAGAAGCTGTGATTGTAGCCCCTCGTTCAAATACAACTTTTATTTGAATTAGTTTTTCGTTTTTTATATGTTATATTGATCCTGGGGGAAACTGAGTCCTCTGTTGCTCAAGGGTACCTCAGTGGTGTGCAATTGGCAGTCCTGGGATTTGTACCTATGACCTTCCAATCACAAGGGCAACTCCCTAACCACCAGGTCACCAGCTGCCCATGTGTTACATCACAGCTTTGAGGCTGAGTTGAGAGGAGTTTTTGGATCTACAAGCCCACCTTAGAGCACCTTCAAGGATCCCCTTCTTCATCAGCTGCTACAGCTTATTTGGGCTGTAAAAGTTTAAAAGTGTAAAAGTGTAAAAGTTTTTAAACCAAACTATCGATTTAAATATCAATGCTACACTACTGTGCTACAAGGTTCCACGGTGACGGCCACAGACGCCATGTTCCAGACAGCAGGGCAGAAAAGGAGCTGAAAGAGCTTGAGGCCCATTTGCATCACTGGGCAAGTCTTCGAGAGCTCAGAGCAGGACGAAGGCTCTTGTCTTTTTCACAGTGAGGAGGCACGGTGGTTTAGATATTGCTTTCGGAGTCGAGGCGCACTCGTCTGAAGCTGTCTGGCGATGCCAACACAACTGGGGTCAGATATGTGGAAGCCTTCGGCCTAGACCGACCGCCCTGTAGAGTTCAATTCCAAATCCAGTCCAGTGCTGCAATGATCAACCCCCTGTCCAATTATTTTCATCTGCATGGAGAAGGCAAGAACTGAACCTAAGCATTCTCACATGCTGTATATTCAGATGAACATAATACAACCAACATCTAGATGCTCCAGAAGACCTTCATTAGCTGGAACTGACCAGCAGATTCACAGCAACAGGTTGGAATTAAGACTCTGCGGGCCGGCAGATCTCTGCTCATTGTCCTTCCTTGTCTTCCCCGAACATTCTGTTCTCATCTGAACTGACCCACCCAGAAATTCACTCTTTTAGCTACTGTTGCCAGGCTGGATGAGCTTACTGAACCTCAGAAAATACTGTGGATATTTTTACGTTACTGTGGCTGTAAACGGGATCTACTATTATTCCAGCAGCCAAAATAACAGTAAAGGAGCGTGTGCCGCTTCGCTCATTTGTTTGGAATGAAGGGGCAACAACGTATTCATACAAGCAAAGCAGATCTGTGGGAAACTGGCTGGTCTTAACAGGTGTAGGGATGAGAGTGCACTGGACTGAATCCAACATTTGCTGCATAACGTTGAGATCGAAAAGCCAGGAAAAATCTCCATAATTGGGCTATCAATGGAGGTGCAGCTGCCCAGAAGCTGGCCATTCCATCAGGAGATCGCGAGGTCCCTGGCAATGACTGGGAGTCCAGTCCAGTATCTCCGGCTAGACAGGATGGTCCTCTCTCTCCCCCATCACTCAGCATGATGCTAGCTGGAGTTGCTGTCTGTTAGCTGAAGTAATCAGCAGTTAGCGTTCTCCTCCAAACAAGCTGAACTGTCCAAAGTGTTGAGAAGGTGTGGTGGGACTTCACCTGACTCAGTGGAAGCATGAGCTAGCCTTCACCCTCCCTATTCCCTAGAAGACCTAGCTAGCTACATAGCGGGCAGAACTGGACACAACGAAAGTAGCAGGGAAAAATGGACCATGTGTGAATTATAAATGCATCTGAGCTATGCTACAGTTTTCCATTGGGTCCGAATGGGATTTCTACCAGACCTCGTCCAACCTAGCAACAGTAGCTACAATGGAACACATGTGTGGGTGAAGCCAGGACAGGTCAATTTCAAATACCTCTACAGGAACTGATAAGAACCCTGAGATACTGTTAGGATAGGCAAGCCCATGGTAAAACTGAACAGACCTTATTTTTACAGTTCTGCGACTAAAAACACAAACACACACACTCTCTCGCACGCATACATACATACCAAGTTTGGCCTTTCATGGACATTTGTGACTCGACACTCAATATAATCTCAATGAAGCAGCTCAGAAGGCCTCTCAGAGGAGGCAGAAAAAGAGTTCTGTAGAATAGGTGATAAATCTTTTTTTAAAAATTAACTTTCGTGATCATGAGTTAAAGGAACCATGTTCTTGAGGACGTCCTCGAGGAGATCCTTCCTTGACGTAACTTGTGGTAAAATCCGCAGGTGTTATGCTAGTCAGTGGCAGAGTAGGGAGTGGCTGGCTGCACCGGGACTTGAGTGCAGATGAACGACGCTGAGGTTTATGGCAATGTTAGGAAGCAGACTCTCCCTGTTGCCCTTCCTCATCTCTTCCTACTCTCGAACTCTCATTTCTCCGTCAGCGAGAGCTGCAGGATCCTCTCTAGTTCCTCCTCCTCTTCCCGCCGCCTCTTTTCCTCCTCCTCCTGCGCGCGGGCGGACAGCTCCATGGCGAGCCGCAGGTCAGAGTCCGGGCTGGAGGCAGAGCCTGAGCTGGTGGGTGTGGTGTCCAGGTCCAGGACGCCTTCTGAGACATTCCTGAGGGGACAGGGTTGAAAAAGCAATCAGAATTGCATCAAGGCAGAATGAGAGAAAGTGAAAGGTGAACTATGAAGCACTCACCCTTCACTGAGGCTGTTCGCCAGGCCTTGGCTCAGAACTCCATTCGAGTCACCCCAAGAGTCCTGCATGATACAGACAAAATATTAGTACTGGGATTATACAGCTACATATCGCAAATGTGACTCCTTTCAATACATTAAAGCGTTCATATCACCATTTTTCTGAAAATAAAAAATAAAATATTGTTAAAGTTTCAAAATGTAAGTTCACTTCCCCATCCATATAGGCCACATATGAAAACTGAGCTGCAAGAACAAACCATTTCAACTCATTTCTTTTGGGCGAGAGTGGTTCGCTCCACCTGTTTTCAGCCATCCTGAAGAAAGAATTGTTCACAGTGGTGGTCAATGGAACCAGACATCTGTCTCTAAAAGTTCCCTCATAGAAAGTTAAAAAGTTAAATTTGGAGGCGCCAGAATGTAACTGCTGCACCATTAGTAACCAACTAGTAACACCACAGGAACCAAAGAGTAACAACCACAGTTAATACTGCAACTGCGAAATCACACTTTGCGTTTTCTCACGGAAATGCAATCTAGTTATTATTTTTACTCTATTCCTCTAGAGCACAATGAATGACCTTAGTGTACGATAATGGGTATAAATTGACTTGACTTAGGAATACACAGCCCATGTACTCACTCACACACTCACACACTCACACACTCTCACACACACACACTCACACACTCACACGTCTAACCTGTGGACTGCAGCCGCCGGACTCCAGCAGGCTCTGGTGAATGGCGTACTGCAGCAGCTCCTCGTCGTGGTTGGGCGCTTGGTGGTGCGGTGCGCTGAGCCTGTTGCCCCCACGGAGGCGGTAGTGAGCAGGGACGGTGAACACGGAGGGACACACCTGGAATGGGGCGGGGCCTGGAAAGAACAGGACAAACCGTTCATGCATTTGCCAAACAGGTTCGGCTCTCAAATACCCCGTGTTTCTGAGAGCACCACATAATGCCTGATCTACACTGTACGATTTTGTTCTGTTCCCAGATGAAAGATGACAGTCCTGAAACAGTCGTGTTGATTTCTTTGGTGGTGTCTCCTAAAAGGTGGTCTTACATCGTACTGAGAGAGAGGATCAAAGACAGCCATCGTCACGGCAACCAAAGACAGTCTGAGATTATTTCCTGACGACGTCAGAAATTTAGGACGACCATCTCACAGTGTGTGTGCTGCTACAACCTACAGCTACTGACCAGTCAATCAAAACGTCGACACACCTTCATACACACCATCGTACATCTACACACATGTGGTACTCAAGTTTATTAGGTCCAGTGTGATTTGTAATAATATTAGAAGATCTTATAAGATTGCTGTAGAAGGTATAAAGCACTGAAATAATAACAGTTTTGTGTAACGTTGGCTTGTGTGTCATACTTGACGCTTTACTGCCCTCCTCCTCCTCCGTCTCGGCCGTCGGTGATGCCGGTTTGCTGGCGTCCGCGGGCTCGTCCGTACTGCACTTGTTGACGTTTCCAAACGTAATGCGGGCGTTAAGGACGTGGAACAGTGGAATTTCTGCCCAAAAAAAAAAAAGGAAAACCAGGAGAGACGTTTCAGAATAATCACTCCCTCATCCTCAGTCACATCACTCCTTTTTCTTAAAAGAACCGGATGCTGGGAACATTTCATGATGTTCTGTTCCCTTCTCTTTTAGAGATACTTATTGGAAAGTCAGTTATTGGATTTATATCATAATCATTACATGCAATATTGTATTATTATGTGCAATAATATTGTACAATATCAATATATTAGAACGTACAATATACTTACATCGCTACTTTGTGTAATTGCGGACTCGGTATCGAGAACAAGTCTACTTAGTAAAATACTAAAAAACAGTAACTGTATTTTATTTGTTTGTAGTATTTCTATCCACCTCTTACTGACCACAGCATTTTGCATATATAGAATAGTGTATTTAGCACAGAGTATTTAATATAATATATTAAATATATAATATAACTGTATATTATTTTTATATTATTCTTGTCTCTGTGCAGTCGTAACACAGGCAATTTCCTGTGTTAAAGTTTTCTGATTCTGATTCTGCTCCATCACCTCATTGGGGACATTTATGTTCATTAGTTTTTCTTTTGTCTTATAAAACCTCTAGGCTCGTTAAAGCCCCCCAGCCCTGTCCGCTGGTGGCGGGGGCCTACCGATCTTGATGGGGAAGCCTGGGGGGAAGCGGAGGGTGATGAAGTCTCGGAGACGGGCGAAGTGCGTGCTGGTTCGAGCCATCAGGTCTATAATGGGGGTCACCTGCTCCACAAACGAGAGGGGGTGCTCTTCACTCATCCACAGCGTGCCCTTAAACCTGACAGACACACACACAGACAGTATATTATACATACATATACACACACAGTTATACACATACATAGATATACACACATATATTATATACTCCATCAGCAGCTCCTGATTTAATTTAATGAAGGACTGATGGAGTCAAACCAGGTTTCTGATGGAAACTACAGTAATACTGGACTTCCACAAGGAACACACTGATATACTGAACAGAACATCACTATTTACTGTAGAATGGTGTTAGTGTTTATTCTTTATAGTTTTATTTAGTATATTTAGTTACACACACACATGCATACATATATAAATACACACACACATCCAGAAGATGAAGATCTCCTCCAGGACCAAGTTCCTCATGAGCTGAAAGCTACAAAGTTCTTTGGAAACTAAAATGGAGACAGGTGGATCTCCAGAATAAGTGTTTGTTTAAAAAAACGTATATTTTTTTTCCTATCTCTTCACCTTTGGGTTCTGATGGTGAGCTCGATGGGTCGGCCGATGTCTCTGTCTTTCAGGTCGAAGTCGGGATTGAAATACTCCTCTGGAGTGATGGCTGTGGGGTTGGTGGCCGTGGCGAACTCCAGAGTCAAATCCTGCCAACAGGGTTCGAGAGAAATCGCTTTATTTTTCTGTAGCCGAGCCGACGTCCACTTTTATCTCTCAGTGAAACAAGAAAATATGTGACTTTCTCAGAATCCACAGGGTTTAATGGTGAAGAAAAGGTGAAGCACTACATTTATAGCAACTTTATCCGACTACGTTTAATCACTGTTCCACCCTCAATAGGTTAATAATGATTAATAAGAATTGGTGCACGTAAATAGTCGTTACCCCCTGAGCGCTGATCTGCTGTTCTACCGTTCCGAGCAAAGATTCCAGGACGTTCCTTTCACCTGTGGAGGAGAGATGGCAGGGGGTCTCAAACGACAAGTTAACTCAGACAACTGAAAAAAGTGGGGGGACTTTTATTTTTATTTATTCGTTTAAAGGTTTGAAGGTGTGCTTTTTTTTTTTTTTTTTAAACGCCCCAAACCGCCGTTTACAGTCTAATGCTAACAGTAAAATTCAGGATCACAAGAGAAGAACGAGGTCTTGCGCCACCTTGAGGTAGAGGCAATGTCATGAGAGTAGACGTCCATACCAAAATAAAAGTCTACAAAGTCAATTTTTTAATATATGTAAAATAATATTAAATATCGATACTTAGTGCTGCTGCAACAACACAATATTGCGCCAAAAATATCGCAATACTACACTGTATCGATTCTTTCCCACCCCCTAGTAAATAATAAATAAAAAATGAAGAAAATAAAAAAGAAAGAAAATGTTAAAGAATGTCCAGAATGGTGAAAAGAATCTGTAAGGGACTTTAAAATGACTGAGTGCGTGGAGAATTTAAGTGATTATACAATAATATCCAGAATTCATCACATTCTGAAGCAGATTTACATTTATAAATGAATGGAAATAAATAATTACACTAAATTGCTGATCGTTAAAGTGAATAAAATAAAAACACCGCAAGTGATTCCGAATTTTTCTTTGAGTATAATATTGATTTACTCTTTATTCTGGCCTTCTCTTCGTCAGTGAGGTGCTCCGTCCTCGTCCGAATCACAACGTTCACATTGTTGACAGAGAACACCTGCAAAAATAAACAAAAACAACATAAAAATTATCGTCATCATCATTATTATTAATGACGAGCTCCTCAGCAGGTCAATAGTCATCTTTTCTGTAAACACGTCTCCCAACATTTCTCAATAAACCCCAAATAGCATCCAGCTCCTCATTAAGGTGGATCAGACTTGTGGACATGGTTTAGAACACAGTATGACTTACTGTGAGCTGTAAAAATGAACTGAA
>JBBPCZ010121085.1:6690-17515 GCA_037974445.1 Brycinus macrolepidotus | reverse complement strand
TCTCTCTCTCTCTCTCTCTCTCTCTCTCTCTCGATATGCACTGAGAGTATGAGAGCAGTTTTCTCATCAGGCAAAACAGTTGCGTTGTCTGCCATGGAATGAACGGTAGAGGTGATGGGGAAGAGGATTCTGTTAAGGAGAAAAGGGATAAAGGCTTATTTCATTCCTCTTGATTTATTCAGAATTGGTCCTGGGTCTACTGGGAGTTTGGACAACCACAGCACCCTTCATTGTGCCCTACAGTGGCTGAATATGTGTACCCTCAACTTGTTCTTTAGGAGGAGTTCATTTCATGACCATAGGTTTTCACTGGAAACATCATAACCTCTTGAGGACAAAATGTTTTTAACTGCTTGCGTGTACGCTACCTATTGGAACGTTAGACATTTGTAAAACATATCTAATCATGTGAGGTGTTTGTGTGTATTTTAAACTGTGTTTAAAGAATCTAAACTATGTGCGCAGTGATGGACTTTTATCTTTGCACGTAATCTCTCCTTTTACTAGCAGCACTCCTCCTAACTACAACTTCAGTATTCATGAAGCTAAGCACTATTAGTTTTATCATAAGGCTGAATTCATCTTCAGTGCAACACACATGTTTTAACTCTGCCACTGTCTTTGATCAAGATCTAAGAGTAGATCAAATGCTCAGCTGATCTCCTTTGGGGGAGTTGGTGGTCTGGTGGTTACGGAGTTGCCCCTGTGATCTGAAGATTTTGGGTTCGAATCCCAGGACTGGTAAAAGGTACCGTTCCCTCACACTGCTCCCCAGGCTCTGCATTGTCGGCAGCCCACTGCTTCACTTGGGTGAATGGGTTAAATGCAGAGAAAATTTTAACATTGTGTGCTGTGCCGTGTTCACGTGTGACCAAAATGGCCACTTTACACAACATACAGTGTAGTTCACTGCAGTGGCATGTGTGAGCTCGGCCGACTGGAACGGGCACGAGACAGACCAGAAGAGACCCAAATCTGCAAAATATAGTGAAAGTTTATTTACATACAAGTACAGGTGGGGTATGGTGAGGATAGGGACGTGAGATAGCGTGGGAGGTGTAAGTTGGTGACTGTGATCTTCCTTGGGGTGACTTGCTGTTCTTTGGGCAGGCGTCGCAGGGAGGAAGATGGCTTGAGCTTGCAGAGGGTCTGGCGATTTCCTCACAGACGCAGGAGTTCCTCCAAGTGGAGTCTGGAAGCACAAGAAGGTAGCCGAGTTCTCGACAGATTCGGCGCCACTCACCTTTTCATTCTTCCGTGGCTCTTTTATACCCATAGCCCTCCTCACTGATGGTGATCTGAGGATCAGCTGCCGCTGAGTGGTGCTGCTGCTCTCCAGGGTGCTGAAATGACCCGGTGGAGGTGCGTGTGAGAGGTGGTGCTGTTTCTTTCGCTCCTCTGCCGTGGCCGAGAGAGGACCGCTTGCCCAGTGACTCCATGGTGCTGAGGCACCACCGTCACACATGTTAAGAAATTGATGGCATACTTCTTTGTCTCTAAAGAACAAAGGATTGCATTCCAAGCATTCATTCTTTGCTCACACAGAACCCCCGCAAGTGCCATCATTGACATTCAAGCTTATGCCATTTTTCCCTCCCTGTTCCACATGTAAGAGGAACAAAAACTTATCTTTCTTCTATGTGTGTCAAAGTGCATGCTTTCTGTCTTTCTCTGTCTCTCTCTGTTTCATAAAAATGAGCACACATATGCAAGCATGCACAGTACATGCTCAGTCACCCACTCACCTATTCAATCACTTGTTCTGTATCTGTAAATATATTGATGTTCATTTGATTGTTTGATTTGTGTTTTAGAATAGTTTGAGTTAATAAATGTTACATTTATTTACAGCAAGTTGTCTTGATTTCATTCTAATACTGGTTAATACCAAAATCTATATCAAAAGAATTTACATTTGGGCACCATCTTCCATTGGTCCAGGATCCTGTTCTGATGCTCATGTGCCCAGCAGTCAGGTAAGAAAACAGACAATAAATCCTACCATATTAACTTACTCAAATGCTGGATAGAGTCACTGCCTTCTCTCCCAGCTTCCGCTGTACCTTCAGCAGGTCCACCAGTGCCTACACCCCAACACATAGCTGAAGACCTCTCCCTGGCCTAGGAACAAGACCTAAAAGTGCTGGGAGAGCAGTTCCAGGATATGTTTTCCACAGAGCCTGGGTGGACCCACTTGGTACAACACAACATAAAAACACCCCTGGCACAAATAGTAAAGCAGTGGCCCCATTGTATTCCAGAGGCCTGCCATCAAGCATTAGAGGAAGAAGTATGCCGGCTGCTATGGGAGGGGATCATTAAGGAGCCCTGGTCCAGCCCCACTGTGGTGGTCCCTAAGCCCAATGGAAGCCTCTGTCTCTGCAATAACTTTAGGAAATTGAATCAAATTTCAGATTGACCACTTTATCAAAGAGTTGGGAAAGGCCCGGTTCATTTCTACTTTGGACCTGACCAAAGGAATTTGGCAGGTAGTCCTGACTCCCTCAGCCCAACCCAAGACCATGCTCAGTACAACCACAGGCCACTGGCAGTAGCAGGTCCTTCCATTTGGCTTCCACAGAGTTCCAGTGGCTGATATACATGGTCCTCTGGCCTCACCACCAATACACAGCTCCCGGAATCCCGACTTCCAGCTGCTGTTCTTCCCTGCACACCAACGCCTCAGAGACCGCTCTGGGGGCTGTCCTGTCACAGGTCTTTGACTGGGAGGAGCATCCAGTCATCTACATAAGTAGAAAACTGACTATCACCAAAACCCGGTATATGGCCAGTGAAAGAGAGGCTCTAACCAATAAATCGGTCATAGAAGAACCCTGGGATTATCTTACCAGACAGCACTTCACTCTCAGAACTGAGCATGTGCCAGTACAATGGTTGGAAAAAATAACAATAGCCACATAACCTGTTGGTTCTTGTCTATGCAGCATTCATTTCAGGTCCAACACAGGGCAGGGTTCCACCATGGGAACATGGATGCCCTCTCCAGAAGGCATGTGCTTTGGGCTCACCCCACAGACACGACTGACTCAGAACTTGGGGGATACTGTGACAGCGGGTTTACAGCCCCACTGTGTCAAGCACTCCTTGCTGTGCCGTGACCAAGGTGCTGAAAGGACAGCTCCTATCCAGTGCTACAGGGAAACTTGCATTTCAGGACCTCTGCTGTGGACCACCTGCTGGCATGTGGCGAAAGGGTGGCTGTGCCTGATGTACCATATCTGCCAGCTAATTATAACTCATCCTCAATGAGGAGACGGGGGAGTATAAAATGGGCCCACAGCAACACCCGTCCAGACACTAATGTTGTTGCGTCTCTTATTTCTCTCGAGCAGACAACAGCGAGGAAGACAGACCCTGCTCACCTCAGAAGAAGCCTTCCTTCCCGCTGCAAACGCAGCTGCTATATTACCATCCTTAGCTTGGTGTAACATTCTCCCCTTGCATTGTTTCTGTCTTTGTTTACATTTTCCATGTGTTCCAGCTCTATGTGAGGTTTTTTTTGTTTCGCTTGGTCCCCCTTCAAATGTTAGACTGCCATGTAATGACACATTCACAATTTCATTGTATTTAAGTATTAGTGTAAACAAAATTAAAAAAGTTCATATGCATGTCTTTATGGAGTGTTCTAGCTCTGAGCGTGTCTCAGCAAATCAGATTTCAGACCTGGAGTTATCCTGCTACGACTGATGACAGACTGTCGGAAGACAGAGCTGGACACTATGAGCTTAAAAAATGCCCAAATGGAGAACAAATCAAGGGTCAGTTTCACTTTGTGTTATGTCGCAAAGCACTTGTCACAAAATCAAATATCTTAACCAGTGTATATATATACTTCTTGCAACGCTTTGGTGGTGCTACTCTTTTTGAGTCTATGTAAGTGTAAAATAATCAGATTATTGTCATTTAATAACACCAAGTAAACTGATGTGCATGTCAAAAATGATGAAAGGGACGGCCTAGTTCTCCAAGCCAATTTATACCAACTGCTCCTGTGTATGTATATGACAATTACTGCACTTATCCCCTTCTCCAGACACTTAAAGAAACTTGTTTTTTTGCCTCTTGGCTTTATTATTCAGTGCATTTGTGTCTTTCTTGTTTTCAGTCAATTCAAGAAGGTGGTCTTCAACTCTTTGACATTTTGGAACAGCTCTTTGAAGTGACTTGTCTTTGATCTCTCCTCTGCTTTGCCTTTGATTTATAGCATATTCATTTTTGATCACATCCAGTGCATGAAATATTAGCTCATGCACATGTAAGTTAAAAGGTTAGGTATACACTTATTTGCAGGCATATTCTGAAAAAAAAAAAGCCAATGTCCAATGTCTTCATTAATGAACTATGCAGAAGTACACATTTTGGACCTATATGGAAATATATTCATTGGGTGTGCAGAATGAGTGACCTGTGGTTTGTATTGCTTTTGTATTCTTTTTTTTCTGGCACAAACCTGTGCCTACAACCTGAGTGCACTGTGCATGTACATGTTTGTTCATCAAGGTGCAAATGTACTCTCAAAAGGCATGACATTAGTCTTTGAGAACCATTTTTTTACTTTAAATATGTTTTTCTCCAGAGGAAAGGGGAAATGTACTAGAATTATGTTCTCTTAGTAAATGTGCTGTAGGCATACCCCTGAGGGTACCACCCCTGTAATGGGAGAGGTACCACCCCAGTTACAGATAGCACCATATACTGAAACTGCGGTGTGCTTTGTCTGTTCAATATGTCTTTCTTCAAGATTGAAAGGGACTTTGTTCATCCACTATAAGTAGCCTAAACTCTTACTTCAATGAAATAATGACTCAAGTAGAAGTAAACAGCCTAGCAAAAACAAGTTGAGTAAGAGTAAAAAAAATAACAAGTCAAAAAAAAAAATTCCCAATAGAATTGCAGTGGAACTAGCATCTATCAGCATAGCAACTGAAGCTAATTAGGCTCTATTCTTCTCTATTTTGGTTCCTAAATATTTTTCTATTTAGTTCTTCAAATTAAATGCGAAAGCTCAAAGTTAGAAGTAGGAGCTGCCCAAAACAGTGAAAAGATAAAAGTACAACTATTATTATTTTAAAATAAAGAAGTACAAATACATTCAGATCAAAGTATATGTATCTAATAAAACTGAAATACTTGCAACCCACCTCTCTCCACTACTGTGCGGTCTGCCACGTACCTCACCAGTGCACTCCTGCTTTCTAGCAGGCTACCAAACAGGAAGGGGTAAAATTATTTGAGCTGACAGAAATATAGGGGCTATACATAGAAGATTCCTAGACTGTTTGGCCGGTGCAGATGTAAAATCTCTCAAATTAAAAGTGACATCCTGCACTTTAACCTTCTCCATTACAAAGCAATGGCTACATCATGGGGCTTATTGCTGAGCAACCACACAGAAAACAGGGCAAAGTGCATGTGTTACTTTTAGGTTATAGGTGTAAAGAATTGGGCAGTTACAGGATTAACTTCTCCTTGACTCATTTCAGATCTGATGTGTAGGACTCCAGGAACAGAACTATGGAACTAAAGGAAATCACTGTCCAATGACTTATGGACTGAAGTGCATAATTTATAAGGCATTTTAAATGCTGTTAACTTAAAATGACAGTGTACAGGGTGGGCAGCAGGGAGCTGTGTGTGTGTGTGTGTGTGTTTGAGAGAGAGAGAGTGGGGGAGAGTGGTAGAGAGAGAGAGAGAGAGAGAGAGAGAGCGAGAGAGAGAGAGAGCGGGAGAGAGAGAGGGAGAGAGAGAGAGACTATAAGAGGCTCGGTGGAGATGCTGAGAGCTCAGTGGTGGTCGCCCCTCTCTGTGGCTCGAGACTGAAACGCAGAAGGCTTGGAGCTGTGTCCGTACAGGCTGGAGATACCGGGCTGCAGCGGAAAGTGGTCTTTGCACTAAAGCGCTAAAAGGGAGTTCTGTTTTACACCTTGGGTCCGTCAGACCACGCCAGGATGCTCCTCGTCGCGTTGCTGAGTGTTCTGACTTCAGCGCTGGGGGCCAGCAACTGTAAGTGCCTTCATTATCTAACCGAGCGAACGAGCCTCGCGCTGCGCGAGGTGTGTGAATATGATGGCAGAAGTGCAGTTTGACTTGTATGAGATGGTCAGAGTCCGTGGCGGGGAGTTTAGACTACTGTACATCTAACCAGATCCAGAACGCGCGCATCATGGTGCGGGTGTGGGTGGGTGTGCGTGTGTGTTGGGGGTCGCGGGGCAGGTCTCGTTGGAAAGTGTTTTTTTTTATTTATTTGTTATTGTTTATTTATTAATTAACTGATGTAACTAATCAAGCACTTTAGCCCGACCGCTCACATCGCTAAAGAAAGTTCCAGCCCAGCAGACTGAGCAGATCCTCAGTCGGAGTGTTGAGCTCGGTGGGGCTTTCCTTTAGTGTGAGGATCTGAGGAGCTCAACCCGCAACTTTGAATGGGATTGTGAGTCACCGGTTCTAGAGCATCACAGTGCACTCAGACATGCTGTGGGTCAAGATCCCATACGGATCTTCTGGACTGGAGAACTGACAGGTCAGGGCTAACCGGGACTGCCCAGTCGGTCAGTCCGAACGCAGCTCGGCAGTGATGTGATGAGTCTCACACGGACATCAACGCAAACACGCGCTACAGGCTGGGTGCGCATTCCGTTACGAGGACATTTGGTTCTCAGAGTTAGATACAATTACGCGCACACACTCTAAGAGCACACCTAGCTTTTTTCTATATTCTTTATTTATGACATCACTGAGACCCGCGTGAGGAGCCGCGCTGAACGGAGACCCTCACTCTCTCGACCCTCGAGCGTTTCCTCATGCTAACCGGCGAACGGAGAAGCACAATATTAGAAGGAACAGTTTACAGAATGTATTTGCAGAAGGCCAACACCTGCAAATGTAATATAGACGCACTTCTCCTCTTCATGCATTCAAGAGAGTATGGCTCATAAAATAAGCTGTGATATTAAGAGTACGGCTGATTACACATGTCGCTTGAGTCAGAACAACTTTTCTCTCCCTCCTAAAACCAGGAGCAATTTCGTGCCAGGGTCTCAAAGGAGTCTTCCTGAAAGTATTCCCTTAACAATGTCGCTAGACAGACCTACTGACTAGACAGAGGCAGGAGCCGTGAAGATGTGATAAAGGAATATTTACACAGTTTCAACTTTTAGGATCAGATCAAAGGCAAAACATGCAACCACAATATGCGCTCTCGATCCTGTTACTGTTTAACAAATTCTTTTTTTTCATCTGAGTAAAATTACTTGTTAATGGCCCCTCTAAACCATGCACCTCATACAGCATGTATACATGTCCTTTATTAGTGCTTTGTGTGTTTGAAAAATTTCAACACAATTAGTTCTGAGTAGGAGTATGCCGGTCACCCTGATTCACTGTGGTATCAACAGCAAAGGTACTAAGTATTAAGAGCCACGAAAGGATGAATTGCCCTTCAAAAAATAAAACAAATATTTGTATAGTTAACCTTATAAATTGATACATTCTGGGTAAAATCATGTTGTATTTTGTACAAAATTGGTACATTTCCAAAAATAGTTTATGGCCTGGCTGATAACTAGCAAGTCCTCTCCCCTAGTGCCCCTCAAACCAGTCCTCAGGGACCCTCAGACAGTTTAAACTTCTGCTTTGAGCTCTGTAAATGGCCTATATTCATATAGTTTCTAAAGTCTAAATAAGGAATGAAAGAAAGTGCATGCAAAGGGTATTGCCAAGGAAAGGCATAGACTAAAATGGTAGATATACTAAAATAGAGTACTTGTGATTATTGCAGAAAGTAGGGAAAAAACAGCTACAGCCCTTAGTGATGTCTGATGTGTGAATGAATCTTCCTTCTGAGCCACTTCCTTTCAATAAAAAAGCCGAGCTGATTCACAAATCCAGCTGAATCAAGCATTTTTTTTAAAGCATCTTCTTAACAATTTCTCTGCAATGCTTACATTGTATTGTTGTTTGAAGGCATCTAGTAAAATTCATAAACTAATTTAAGCTTGTAAAATCAACAGCATAGTAAAAACAGCCTGAATTAATAACATGTTCTCTGGAGGCTGTGGCTGGATCCCTCTCTCTGTTATGTCTTTTTTCTGTTTGGATGTAGACTTGCTCCCCAAGAGACAATCTGGAGTGGAAAACAGAAGAACTGAAAGTTGGACCCACTGGCTGACTTGATCAATGAGTGCTGGAAGAGATGAGAATAAAGCTGAAATTTCAGTGGGGAAGAAAAATGAATTGTTAAATGGGATTTTCCACTCACTGAAAAGGCATAGAAGAGCGACCAACAAAAAATTGTCTTTGGGTGGTGTAGCTTTTGTCTTTTTCATTCACCACTTATTAATACTAAGTTCAGGTGTGTCAAGCCAAAAGTCTGAAGACTTAATGTTTTGAGGGTCATCTCACTTTATGGTCCTCTTTTCTCCTAAGAAGCTAGGAATCTCTAAAAAAAAAAAAGGAATAATTAAAGTAAGAACATGCTCATTTGACTCCACAAGCTTTTTGGGGGGTGAGGCCAGGTAGGGGGGTTCAAAATATTATAATGTTAGACTAATTTGAACTGCTGAAATGCTGAAATGCTTTGGGAAATAGTTTGGGAACATTTTTTATGCTTTCCTGTACTCAAAGAACATTTTGAAGTAGACATTTTTCTCTGTCCTTCCTCTAACTTAATATCAGTCACAGTTTTTCTGATTACTTCCACTCCAGCTGGGAAAACTCGAAACTGTGCGAGGCAGGCCTGGAAAGCTCTGATATAAAATATGTCAAACTAACTATGTACTTCACGCTTGGGGAGCTGATGTAGGCTATGGAGCAACGGGTTAGTTAGGTTCAGAGCACACCTTATTAGAAAGGTGGTGAGTGAACTGTGAATAAGTCTTCAAACAAGGGAAAGGCTGTGGAAAGGACTGGTAGTACAAAAAAAGGCTAAAATCAAAAAAGCAGAGGGTCAAATTCTTTTTAATGTGTTCTTCTGTTCAGTGGATCTCAGAACATTGTCATTTCCCTATTATAATGTGAAAAGTGCATAACATGACAAAGCAGATAGTAGATTTAATAATTTAAAAGCTACCTACAGAAACACTGAATAGCTTAGCCTATGAAAGATGGCCTTAAATCTAATAATTAAATAATTAAATCTTAAATCTAGTTATAATTTTCATACATATTCTCCTGTTTTGGTTTGATGGCATTTTGCAATCAGCATATTCATTCTTAACTACAAAGCTACCTTTGTAACGTGCTATGCTATAACAGTGATATAAATACAACAAATGTCCATTAGTTAATTAATTCCCTTACGTTTCTACAATGTAATTTCCTAAAACATGTCATCTTATGAACACTGTCATAGACCGTTCATAAATATTCCTTTCAAATACACATACTTATGCATTTCACTTGCTTTTATTTTACTCTGATGCAATGCAAGGTTGTAAAAGACTGATGTTATTAACTATAAGTAATTAGTTAGCCCTGTCAACCAATATTATGACCAACCAATTACTGATGATCAATGAGTTGTAGATGCTGGTATCTCTACCACATGAAGGGGCTATAACCGGAATCTTCTCATATCATCCATCTTTTTATCTTGTGATTGTCATCATTATATAGCATGAGCTGCTATTTTAAATAGTTATTCAAGAAAGCAATCATTCTCATATTTAAAACAAAAAGTAGGTATTCCAGATGTCCATAAAAGGTGTTTTGGTGGTATTTGCTAATAGGGGCTGGGGCTGGGGCTAGTGGCAGATATGGTCTGAAGTGTGAGATGTGCATTGTGGAAGACTTTTCGTTATATTTTAGAAAACTTCAACTTCAAGCACTCTGCCCACACAAGTACACAGACTGTCTGTTGCAAACTGTGCAAACAGGCTTAATGTAGTTGTCCTCTGTACACAAACTGTTCCAATACACATACTTATGCATTTCACTTGCTTTTATTTTACTCTGATGCAATGCAAGGTTGTAAAAGACTGTGCCACCAGACTGTAGCCACAACAGCAGACTCCTACCTGTTCTAATCAACGAAAGCCAAAAGGACCACTTAGAATCTTCAGATTTTTGCCATTATGAACCATTTATTATGTAGAACATGGATATGTACATTTAAGTGCTGTTATTTTTTTTGTCACTTTTAAAAGTGATAATCAACAGGGACAAATAGTATAAATGGGCTAGTAGGACTAACCCCCCTTCTTTTTTAAAGAAAAAACACATTAAGGTTTTATTCTGTTCTGTCATCCACAACATTTTACTTGCTAGTAACAGAAGACAAACAAATGCTGATTATTTTGTACTCTTGTGGACCTATGAACAACAGCACCATGAACAGGCCATAAGAACAATAAGACCTGGCTAACACTGGGCTGATTTACCTCTAGCCCAAACTATAGATTCACACAGCTGTAGCGTAAATGGCACACGATTGATAGATGTTATTAACTATTAGTAGTTAGTTAGCACTTTCAACCAATATTATGACCAACCAATTACTGATGATCAATGAGTTGTAGATGCTGGTATCTCTACCACATGAAGGGGCTATAACCGGAATCTCATATCTCATGTCATCCATCTTTTTATCTTTTGATTGTCATCATTATATAGCATGAGCTGCTATTTTAAATAGTTATTCAAGAAAGCAATCATTCTCACATTTAAAACACAAAGTAGGTATTCCAGATGTCCATACAAAGTGTTTTGGTGGTATTTGCTAATAGGGGCTGGGGCTGGGGCTAGTGGCAGATGTGGTCTGAAGTGTGAGATGTGCATTGTGTAAGACTTTTCGTTATATTTTAGAAAA
>JBBPCZ010121084.1:0-10000 GCA_037974445.1 Brycinus macrolepidotus | reverse complement strand
ATATGCTTTAAATGTTAAATGTAATTACATTAAAGTACATTAAATGTAGCCTTTCATTACTTTAATGCAAGATCCATTCTGTAATCTCAGTCCTGGTCCTGTTGTACCCCTGCTTGGCCGTTTTGCTTGTTTTCTCTGTTCTTCCTGCTCTAACAAATTCCATTTAGTACCGGCTCGTTAATCAACACAACAGTGTGAAGAGCAGGGGGTCTCTAGAACCAGGACAGACCACCATTACAGCAACCTAACATAGCCAATATTAAACAGCAGTGCGTCTAAACCCATCTGTAATTACTGTTAGCATGCATAGCCACATTTGTTGACTAACCCGTGGAAGCCGCGGGCAGTAATAAAAGCACGATCCAGTTTTTTTAAATCATTTTACAAGTTATTCCTCTCTCCCAATTCAAACAAACAGAGAAACAGAGACAGAGGAGAAGAGACATGCTGTAATGATTTACTGACATGCTGTTATGATTGAAATCTACTCCTAGTCTACGTGTCTTGTTTTGTGGAAAGAAAATAAAATATTCTTTACATTTTTGTTATTGTGTTTTTGTCAGAAGATGTTGAAACAAATGGAAAAGAATATTAAGTGCAGTCCCAATGCTGTCAGAATGAAATATAAATCGACCCCATTCATACCTGGTCACTTCATGCAACCGAAGTATCAGAATTATATCTGGATGAGGCCGAGTTGCATAGGAGATTTGAGACACATTCGAGTCACGTTACAGGAGTGTAAACACATACATCTCTATGAAGCACATTCAACAACCAGCGCCCCCTGCAGTTCTACTAATAGAAAAGACCACCCTTTAGCACTTAATGCAGCATCACTGCTCTTTCAGTTCATCTCCTGATGTAAGTTTAATTTTAACTCCATACCCTACTCCAGATGAGCCAGCCAGCTCAAATAAAGCACCAATTTACCTCTTCATCTCACCTTGAGATTTTCAAAACACATTGTGTTTTAATGCCTGTGGTTCATGATGGTGATGAAACAGGACGATAATTATTCTAAGCAGCCTCTTCTTGGCTGTGTTGTTCTAAATTGTGAACAGAACAGAAAAATGAGGAGCAGTGCAGGCAATTGGTTGTTTATGAGCTGATTTGCATATTCACCACATAGTAATTAGATTTCTTTCAGGCTGACTGGAGACGCATTTGACCACTGAGTGTAAAGGCATATGGCTAAAATCTGATCAGGATACAAATGAAATTGACCAGGTGTAAATGGGGTCAAAATGTAATTCATTACACAACTAATTAAGTATGTAGTTACATAATTACATTTAAATACTACAGGAAAAACTCTAGACTTCTAAAGCTACTGTAATATTTGTAGGGCACTTAGGGTCGGCTTCCCAGACAGGGATTAGACCTAGTCCTGGACCACACAGCATTCTGAAAGGAGATACTTCATAAGGTGGAAAGTAAGGTCCAGTACTAGGCGTAATCCGTGTCCTGAAAACTGACTTTTAATGTTTCTGATCTTATTGTTACCCTTATGTAGTAGACCAATGGAAGTATTGCTAGCTTATGTTCCCCCCACCACCTTGAAGGCTGCCATCTAACCATCATGAACATCTTCCAGATGGTTTACTGATTCCTGATTTTCGCCTCTTTATAAAATGTATAACCGTTTCAACTCACTGTATTATCTGCCAACCTCCACTCTGTAACTTACCCTGTAGACTGAAGTGGAATGACTGTAATGTTTATTCATCATGGCATGGCTATTCATTACCAGCAACGCCTATGCACGAAGCACCAGTAACTTTAGGATCAATCAGGCTCATGAATATTCATCATCATTAAACCCGCTTTCCAGTCGTTCACTGGCTGAAAAAAAAAATTAATTGGAGAGGCAGCGAGTTTGGACGCGTGCAGCTGTGATAATGGCCAACTTTGATACATCGCCCTATCATGACAAGCGCAAGATTAACGTCCATCAGAGAAAACGAATGTTCGGCTTCTTTGCTGTCAGGGAGCTGTTTTAGCTCGGCCATGTCGGCACATTTCTGATAACAACAATAAACAGCAGGCCATCACTGACAATAACCAGCTATTGGTTTTTTGTTGTTTTTGTTGTTGTTGTTGTTGTTGTTGTTGTATTAATATCAGTTACAGCAGTGACATGCAAATGAAAGCCTTGGTGTTTCTTCTGTCCCCATTTTGCCTTTTTAAGGTTTTCGAAGCTTCTGAGTTTGGGTCTCACCCTCTTTTCTCAGTGGCTCAAGGAGCTCTGGATCTGCAACAAGTGAGTATTACAATAACGAAAAATGTCATTACGGGAATTCACTAGGGCCCCATTGGGTTGGGATTTAACGGTTTCGCCTAGGTGAAAATCTTGTCGATAAACATGCCTGGAAGTTATGTTATATGTATCAGAAATGTTAATTTCCCAGGATTTGAATGCGCTAGATGTCCATTTTTATTTCATTACAGGCCTTGTTCAAATAACAAAATCAAGTAAAATGCATCCAATTCTAAATTTTAGTTTTAGCATAACATGTTATACTAAAAAACAGAAGAGACAACGATGAGATATTACACAAACTGACAAAATCTGCAAAAATGCTGGAAAGGTCCTCCCTCAACGCTAAAATACGTATATTATTTTAAATTTCTGCTGTTTATTCGACAATTGAGAACCTAGTGTCATATTTAATGGTTAACAACTGACAGCTGTTTCAGCTTGTAAACTAATACTGTTTAAATATGGGTGTTTGTAAAAATTTGGGGCTCCTGACCAAATAACATGTTTTGTTGAAAATACAAAGTCATCCTTATTTTCACATTTTAGCACATTTAAATGCACAGTTACTGTTTATTTGCTGAATGTGACACATTGGGGAAAAAAATCAAATCAAATCAAAAAACATGCAAAAGTTTGGGCACTTTTTCTGTGTTTCCCAATATTTTAATATGCAAATGAATAGAACATGTGCACTAAAAATTGCAGAATATTTGCCATGTTTTAGTGTGTTCCTTGCCGAAGATGTGCAGTTAATTATACTTTAAACAAGAACAACAAAACCTGTATTTTTTGTGATGCATTGTATTTTAATTTATGCAGATGACTATAAACCTTTTGGATTTGACCATATAAAACTATATTGGCTGATGGTGGTTATCAGAATGATTAGCTTCTGAAAACCAGTACTGGTGACAGTTTTGATATCACTTGGGCCCTAGAACAGTCTTCAAACTGCATCTTTACTTTTTAACATAACCGCCTCTGAATATAGAGGTGAGCCTTTTTTCTCCTGTCTTGCCGCATGTTGCAGCCAGACTGTCTCCTGAGCCAGGGGGAAATGCCTCACAGAAAAGCCTTTGTTTGCAGAATGGCGCTTTCCTTTGAGTTTGCGCGTGGCTTTCCCACCCCCCTGTTTCTAGCCCCTGTGTTTAATAGCGTAGCGCGTGTTCCTAATTAAATGAAAGTCCTTGAGGATGATGTGTTTAATAGTAAGTGTTTCAGGTTGTTTTTGGGATCCTTTCCCTGTAGACAGACGCCTTGAGTTATCTGGCTTTCTTTTTGGAGTTTGCTCACAGCTCTTTTCTTTTGCACTTTTGAGTCTTGATAGATTAAAATAGGTCATGCTGTTTTTAACTACTCTTCTAAGCGCCGACGTCTTTGTTTTTAATGTTGTGCATCAGAAGTTGGAGGACAAGTGTGCAGTGTGAAACATCTTGTAACAGACTGTTAAATGATATTTGTGAGCTTATTAGGCTTTGCTTGGTCTGTATCAGTGATTTGTATCATTTGAGTGCCTCAGACGCTATTCTGGTCAAAAATGTGTAGATCAGTATTCAGGACCTCAGTATTCAGTACTCTGGATTTCAGATCAGTATTCTTGACTCCAGATCAGTACTCTGGACTTCAGATGAGTATTCTAGACTACAGATCAGTATTATGACTCCAGATCAGTTTTCAGGACTCCATTTCAGTATTCTGGACTGCTGATCAGTATTTTGGACTTCAGAGCAGTATTTTGTCTACAGATCAGTATTCTGGACTCCATATCAGTATTCAGGACTTCAGATCAGTATTTTGAAAACCATATCAGCATTATGACTCCAGATCAGTATTTTATCTCTGGATCAGTATTCTTAATGACTCCAGATCAGTATTCAAAATTTCAGATCCATATTTTGGACGCCAGATCAGTATTTTGGACTGTAGATCAGTGTTCTTACTGACTTACTGACTCCAGATCAGTATTCTGGACTCCAGATCAGTATTCTGACTCCAGATCAGTATTCTGGACTCCAGATCAGTATTCTGACTCCAGATCAGTATTCTGGGCTCCATATCAGTATTCTGACTCCAGATCAGTATTCTGGACTCCATATCAGTATTCAGGACTTCAGATCAGTATTCTGAACTCCAGATCAGTATTCAAACTCCAGATTAGCATTCAGGATTTTATATCAGTATTCCAGGCTCTAGATCAGTATTTTTGACTCCAGATCAGTATTCTGGACTCCAGTATTCTGACTCCAGATCAGTGTTCTTACTCTGAGAAGTCTGAGAAGTACAGGCTCTTGCATGAACCACTGGTATCATGGGACAGTGCGAGTCTGACTTTGGGGGCTAATGGAGGGGGTATGATGGTTCTGGTTAGTGATAAAATCAGCTACTCCACATTCAGCAGCTCGGCATGCTGGAGAAAGCTGGGGGGCATCGAACATCAAGGCCAAGTCTGCTTGTATAAGCGAGTGTGTGTGTGTGTGTGGTTGTGTGTGTGTACATGGCCCTTACGCTCACTGACGCTAGTGATGCTTTTATCTGACTACTGCTAAAACGGCGGAGGCATTTGACCCGTACAAACAAACACAGACACACACTCGCTCAATCTCCCGCACACTCACCGGCTGAAGGGGGGACATGACACGAGGCGGGTCGAAGCTTTTGGCAGCCTCCGAAATGAGTTCAGATAAGTGCTGCCTGGCAAGAACCTGGGGACTGTCAGCATCACAGCGGCTCTCACTAATGAAGGCGCCGCATGAATGCACTGTGTGTGTGTGTTTGTGTGTGTGTGTGTGTGAGAGGGAGAGAGAAAAAGTGTGTGTGTGGGGGGGGGGATTACGCTGTGTTAAGTGCCTTGGTAAGGCGATTAATGCTTTTACACATTATTTACGAGGGTGCCGCGCTTAGACAGCGAGAGAAGAAGGAAGGAAGAGAGAGAAATAACAGCAGTAAATAAATGAAGTCGTTTTAACGGAGTAGCCCCTTTCTTTCCTCTCCCTAACCTGCCATGACGGAGACAAGTAGTGATTAACCGAGGAAAACAATACGTTGATTGAATGAATTGGTACACACTAGGGATGGGCATAAAAATTGTTGCTGTTTAAGGATCAATTGACTACTATTAGAATATTCAACAAGAGCGTATTTTATATTGTGTATCAAAAACTGTACCTTTGCATCAGTTTCAAATAGTTACTATTTCTTGATAGGGTGGGCTGCATTTAACCCATTCACCAAGTGAAGCAGCGGGCAGTCAGGAACACAGCGCCCGGGGAGCAGCTTGTGGGAATGGTGCCTTGCTCAAGGGTACCTCAGTGGTGCCACTAGCAGTCCTGGGATTCAAACCCATGACCTTCTGATCACAGGGGCAACTCCCTAACCACTAGGCCACCAGCTGCCCCAATATTATTAGTGTGATTGCAGAAGCAATCACACTATTGGTCCTCTTAAGTTTTATTTTTTATTGTTTTTATAGCTGGAATTTGGCACCTCTTCTCCTCCTACAGTTTTTGAAATATTGGCATGGTTCCAACATTAAACCAGCCATTAATATCTCCTGCAGTGCCCGTGCATTCAGATTTTTGATTGGTTGATCAGGGGCCGAGTACTGATCGTTTAAATTATCGATTTTTGTGGTCCAGTCACCTCTGTAATGTATGGGGGGGGGGAGAGTGGATGGTCGAGTCATCTTAAAAATGTGTCAGAGAGAGAGTCTGTGACATCAAGGCTATGGTGGCCAGAAAGCGACAAAACAATTCAGTCTTATGGAGCAAAACACACAGCAGACTCATAAACAGACTTTAAGTGTGCACTAAATGTTCATTTTTCCTTTCTGATTTCGAGCGAGAGCAGTTCACTCCACCCGTTTTCAGCCGTCCTTAACCATAAATGGCTTGGTAAGAGACAGCGAGTTTGAATCCATGCTGCGAGTAGATTTTTTTTTTTTACACAAGCTTTTTTTTGGCCATAAAGCCGATGTTTGGGTGTCTCCGAACACTGATTTTATAGCAACCACACAATCACACTTTTTCTCGCAGAAATGCAATCTAGTGATTTTTGAGATCCGGGGATATTCATAAACCATTCGAGGCTGTAGCCCCGGGTTCCCAGGCTTACCGACACCCCTGGAATGATGTAAAACATGGAAAGACTGCAAAAAATGAAGCCACTGAAAATGCACTGAAAATACATATTCCCCCCAACTTACTTTAGCTTGAGCAACTTGTGATGTGTCACCTTTTTAAGTCAGCTGTGAATTGGCAGCCGTCTCTGAAAAGACATACTGCTGAGAGCTTTCCTTTAACACTGGCAGCAGGCACAGCGGCCACACGGAGCCTCAAGTCTCGAAATTAACCTGAAAGAATGTTTACTATCTAAATAGCACTGTTTCAGTTTAGCACAAATTATGCTGTAATACAGCTGCAATATGCACACACAGTTTGTGTTATTATTTCTCAAGCTTTCTTTAACTTGAGTGGTGTTACACCCCTGTGGGAGGTTTGGGTGGGAGAACAGCATGTATTAACACTGATGAACTTACTGTTTAGTCTCAAGCTCCACTATTTCACAGTCCTTTTAAAACCCTGTGTGTCACTTGTTGGTCCTTTCGTTGGCTTTAGTAAATCAAATATTCATTTCTTCACTGCGTCTGTACTCGCGTGTAGACGAGGCCCAGAAGGTTTGACTGCTAGAATAAGACCTAGATGGTCCGCAGGGGTACAAAATTAAAGCCCAAAACCGGTTTTAAGACCTGACCCAAACCTGCCCAACTGGTACTAAAATGAAGCCCAACCTCGAAAAGAGAGGGGTGGATATTTGAATATCTGTGTCCATCACTGGTGCATAGAGAAACACCTGAGAACCAGTAAAGAAAGAGGGAGACATCCTGGATGATAGATTTTTTTTAACTTTCTCCTTAAAATCTGTGACCAACTGTTCCTATTAACCGAAGCAGTGGGGGAAGCAAACCAGGCATCTTCTACGCCGAGGCTTGCAATTTGTGTATCACTCGTTCTTTCTCTTCCTCGCCCACTCTCTCTCCCTCTGTCTCTGTTTGCCTCTCTCTTGAACTCTCTTTTTTTCTTTTCCTTTCCTATCTCTCCAGCTGTCTCCCCCTGTCAGTCTCTTCTTTTTCTTGCACTCCTTCCCACTCTTTCTTTCTCCTCCATCACTCTATACCTCTCTCTCTCTCTCTCTCTCTCTCCCTCCTCCATCCCTCTGTACCTTTCTGTCTCTCTCTTCCATCACTCTATACCTTTCTCTCTCCTCCGTCTCACTATATTTTTCTCTCTCGTTCCTGCATGTCTTCATACTCTCTAATTCCATCTCTTTATACCTTTCTCCAACTCTCCTCCATCACTCTATACCTTTCTATCTCTCCTGCATGTCTTTATACCTCTCTCTCTCTCTCTCTCTTCCATCTCTTTATACCTTTCTCTAACTCTCCTCCATCACTCTATACGTTTCTATCTCTCCTGCATGTCTTTATCTCTCTCTCTCTCTTCCCTCTCTCTATACCTTTCTCTCTCTCTCTCTGCTTCTCTCTATACCTTTTTTCTCTCTGTGTGTCTCTGTCTCCCCTTCTGTCTTTCTCTCCTTCATCTCTACCATTTTTTTCTCTTTTTCTCTTTCCTGATCTCTCTCCTGCTCTCTCTCTCTCTCTCTCTCTCTCTCTCTCTCTCTCTCTCTCTCTCTCTCTCTCTCTCTCTGCAGTGTGTTTAAACTTTTAAACAGGCTTATACAAGAGTGCCTCTGGGAACAGCACGTAGTGCTCCCTTTAGCCGTTGCGTCTGCTCGCTGAGCTTCGCATTCTCTTTGATGCCGAGGCCCCGAACTCAAAAGTTCTTCGATTCGAAAGCAAGCCTCATGAGAGCCCGCAGTGGCGTCTGTAAAGATCCAAAGCAGGCGCCGTCGACGCAGGTCGACTCCACAAAACCTGTTCCGATTTCTGGAACAGGTTTTGGGTTCCACCGACGGCTGTGGGCGGGGTCTGAACAGCAGAATGTCATCTCTTCCTTCTTAAACCTCTAAATTGAGATTTTTGAGATTTTTTTTGTAATCAGGTCCAATTTGCCCACTTTGACAGTTCAGATTTTTGTAGGTACCTGATGCCCGTTGGTCATTAGTGTGAACACATCTCTAAACGCTCTTTTATGCACATTTTATCAAGTTAAAGCCACTACTGAGACCAAACATCCTTGCTTTCCTGGCTGTTCTCATTATGATTGCATCTGTTTCGGATCCCACATATGAATCTGATGAATCTATGAGTATATTTGGGCTATTAATATCAAACCTGATTATAAATGATCATATATAATTGTGTTCACACAGTTTTGAGAGAATCTTCGTGCCACTTCGACCCTGTAATGTGAACAATAAGACTACCCCTATAAAGGGTTTATAAATAATTTATAATCAGATTGTTATTAGGTTTCTAAATCATCAGTAAGCAGTTCTAAACAAGTTATAACAGTTGTCATACATTGATTTGGTAAGATCTCAGATCTTGTCTCTTTCTGAGGCAGAATGTTAAACTGTCAGCTTCATCAGGTTAACATGCTACTACCATTAAAACACCAGATCCTGCCAAATAGTGAGCCTGCATCAATGTATGATAACAGTTATAACTTGTTTATAACTGCTTTACAGTGATTTATTAACTGTCTATTGACAACCTGATTATAAATCATTGATAAACCCTTTATAAGGGTAGTATTATTATAAAATTGTACCAGTATAACTTGACACTTTCAAATGAACACTTTTCTCCAGAAGACACCTGTCCTTTATGTCCTTTTCTTATTTTTCAGGCATACACTGTACAGAACCAATATGGCATTCCACATTCAGAGGTGAGGACTATGAAGGTTAATTGCTCCTCAGCTGTTCTGATTAACATTCGAAATGAGTACCACTGCAAATATGACTATTACTCTTTACACTGTATTTAAACAATATGCTGTTTAAGCCACGGCTCATGTCCAGCCGACGGGATTTATAGCACCTGTCAAACGTTTGGACGCGTCAGACTGAATAGATGTTTCCTAAAACGTGAATTGATTTTTCATAATCTTTCAGACATTTTGATCTAAAGGCTAAAAGGCTTAAATGTTTGAGATGTTTGAAGTTTGAGGACAGTTGGAAATAGTGACATCAAAAGAGAGCTACATAGAAGAATCCAAAATATAAGCTAGTGGTTAATGCATCATTCAGTATCTGCTTCATAGTCATGTTACTGTTTTAAATTAGAGCAAAGGGAACCGTTCTTTAAATAAGTGTGTCCAAAGTCTGGCTGCGTTCTTTCTATCATTCTATCATTTTCATTCTCTGTCTGTCTTTCTGTCTCTCTCGCTCTCTACATACATACATATATACATGTATATGTTTTTATATATGCATATATATTCTCACTTATATATATATATATATATATACAGCTCCGGAAAAAAGTAAGCGACCACTGCAAAAATGTCCAGTTTCTCAGGTTTTATCTTTTATAGGTGCAAGTACTGAACTGAACAGCTTTGCCTTACTTTTTAAGAACTGCTGACAATATTTCTCCTAATTTCTTTAAAGCATAATTTTAAAGGAAATGACAAAACATCAGAATAAGAGAAATGATGCAGTGTTTACAGAGCTTGAATAATTAAAGAAAACAAATCATTTGTTCACTCTTAAACAAAATGGCAGTAATTACCTTTGACGAACTTCTAGTAGTGTTTTGCCATCCAACTGGTCACA
>JBBPCZ010121083.1:0-10000 GCA_037974445.1 Brycinus macrolepidotus | reverse complement strand
ATGTCTTTATGGAGCTTGCTTTGTGCACTGGGGCACAGTCATGCTGGAATAGAAAAGGTTCGTCCCCAAACTGTGTCTACAAAGTTGGAAGCATGGCGTTGTCCAAACTGTCTTGGTCTGCTGCAGCATTAAGATTGTCCTTCACTGGAAGTAAGGGACCTAGCCCAAACCCTGAAATACAGGTGTGTCCCAATACTTTTGTCCATATAGTGTACATGTAGCGTGAGTTTACTATCCTACTTATTCTACTGCATGAAAATAGAGATAGTTAATGTAACTGACAGGACTGTAGTGAACTTTACTTCACCTTCCTCTTACTTCACCTTTCCTCTTTTTTTTTTTTTTTTTACTGTTCTAGTACAGTTCTGTTTTTCTTTTTATAGCAGAATTTTGACTCCACTTCTACTCTGAGGTTTCAACCCAGCCCCACCCCCCCCAACAAAAAACTTCCACCACACTGTGACTGTGTAACTAGCATGCTAGGAGATGAGTGGTCAGTCATTAACGCGGCACCCAGACCCCCCTCGATGTTTTACTTCTGATCAATTGGTATTTCCTTTGCTCTGCGAGGTCAACATGTCACACACACACTCACACCGTGGTGTCGTCCAGGGCAACAACCACAATGTGTTAGACAAGCAGTCCTGTTTGGCACCTGAGGTGCATCTCCTGGTTCCTGAAACACTCTCTCCAGGGGGCAGGGCTGCACAGCACATCATCTATTAATGATCATCGTGATATCGGTCTCTGCTGAACTAATTCTGCATACGGCTGCAAAATGCAGGGTGACCAATCACAGTGTTTCTGACAGGGTGACCAATCACAGCTCCAGGTGAGTTACTGGCTGTTCTGATGAAATGAGGTCTTCGTGTGATCCGACAAAAGTCAAATTGTTGTGGCCAATCTTTGCTGATTAAGAAACCCAGATTAGCCAAATTGTTTTTAAAGGGCCCGAATTTCTTCTATTTCTTCTACTTCTGTTTCATTTTTTCCATGAAAACAATTTGTGTATGTTAAATAGCTGTTTTCTGATTGGCTGCTCTGCATTGCAGCACAGGACTGAAACACTCCTTAGAACTTCAGCAGGAACGGGAGGGGCTAAACTGCTGTAGGCTAAATAAGAAGATATGTGCATATCACATACTATAGAAGATTTATTGATATTTTTCCCAGCACCATTGAACTGATACAAGTTATCAGTATTAGCGGAAAATGCTGAATAGGATATCAGAAGGGAAAATGAGTCTGATTTAATGCTGGAACAAATCTAGCCTGAAAGAGCACACGTTCACATTGTGTAATGTCATGCTGTATTTCTTCCTCTGGGGCAGTAGAGCGTTTAAGTAGTTTGACCTACCTTTAGATGCTCTTCTCAAGTAAAGTTGCTTCAAAAATAGCTCATTTATAATTATAATGAAAAAGAAGAAATATCAGATCTGTTTCAGTGATAATGGAAAAGGTGGTGTCATGCTGCTTCTGTTGACACGGTACATGGATATAATTATCAAGACATTTATTTTTTACACTTTGCTTGGTTTGTTCAGTTCAGCAATTGTTCATTTGAACCGTTTCCTCACTGATTACTTGATTAACTGCAAAAATAATCGGTAGATTACTAAAACGTTTACGGCATTTACGGCATTTACAATAGAATGCAGTTAATTACAGACCTATAATTCTTCCTGTGCTCTACTTTTCTCAAGTTTCCAAACAACAAATTTTTCTGTGAACTTTGATCCTCTGAGTACCCCCGACCTCCTAGCTTGTAATGAGACAATAAGTCAAGCCCACATACAAATACCTTAAGAGGCAACGACCCATTCATTATGGATATCAATACAATCATGCATGGCCTTCCCTGTGTGTATGTGTGTGTGTGTATGTGTGTGTAGTTGTGTAGTTTTGTCACCATGAAGCACAGCTGTTTTGCGTCACGGTGTCGAAAAACACAGTAGACGTGGCTGAGAGCCGTGATAGATGAGGCTACCAGGCCGGGTCGTTGTTTTAGAGCCGTTAGAGGAATGTCTTTGTCGTCACTTTTCTCTGGTTTGGGTTCCTGCCTCGTCCTACGAATCTAATAAGCCAAAACCCAGGACAAATTTGACTGTCTGCCAAGTCAAACGGATCTCACAGGGAAGCCAAACATCAATAAGAGGACGAGCGGGCTCCAATAAGAACAGGGGTTACGCACACAGGTTTGGGGGAGATGGTGGGCTGTGTTTTATCCAGGACTGATGGCATTCTCTGGGCTAGAGGTTGCCTTGGTAACGCCCCGTTTGGGTCAGAGGGCAGGAGGATTCCTGGGGACCCTCCGAGTTAGAATATTACCTGTAAAAGAAGGAGGATGTGCTTAATTGAGTCTGCAATGTGCTGTAAAGATTGTTTCTCCTTTGAAAAGTGTTCACAATAGAGAGGGCTCATAATGAAATCAAATGAAGTGTCTGAGAGAACTCTCGCTCTGTTCCTCAGTGTGTGGCTGTGATCCAAGACCTGCTGGAGGAGATTCAGGGCCTCAGGGAGTCGAGAGACATCCTGAAGAAGGAAGTGGAGGCCCTTCAGTTTCAGTTCAACCAGGTGACACACAAAGAAAACCCTCAGAAGAGCTCATTTCAGTACTGTTTGAACACGCTCTCGTCCACTCGTTAAAGGCTGCTCAGTTCCTGTTTTGGCACGAGTGTTTATTAGACATCATGGAGTGACGGGATCTTGTCCAAATAAATGTAGCAGCAAAAGTCGTCTAGAAAGCACTGCAGTCTGACACAAAACTCTTTGAAACCTTTTCAAAATGGGTGTCAAAACTGTTTATAAGCCATAAAATAAAATACTTCGGTAATTGCTAATATAATGTCTGACATTCTGCTGGTATGATAGTTAGAAATCTAAACGATACACAGCTGGAAATAAATGAAAAGGAACGAACTGGACAATTACTGCTGATGCGGCTTTAGTTAATTTACTCTGGAAACAATGGCAAGGCAATAAATTACAGCTCTCATTAAACAAGAATAATGTATTTACAAAATGTTAAAGAGGGTTAATTCAGTAACAGCTGAAAACCTGACCACACCTTAAACAGAACAATCAGAATCAGAATCAGAATTGCGTTTATTGGCCAAGTATGTGAGCGAACACATACAAGGAATTTGATTCCGGTCGATGGTGTCTCTCAAGCACAACAATATAAAACAACAACAATAAGATCATCCAGCTCACACTGAGGTTGTCAGGATACCTGACTTCTGATCTGATGCCAAAACACACATCTGAACATCCAGTTAATTTTTTTTACAGTTTAATTGTCACCTCAGATTTTCACATTTATCAGTTCAAAACTGTTCAAATACTAAACAAATCCAAATATGGCCTCATTCAGAATATTCTGAACACAAGATTCATGTACAGTCGTGTTAAAAGTGTTTTACATCAATGTTTGGTTGACTTTCTAAGTTAGTACATTCTCTACAGTAAACACACCTGAATATGACATTTTCAACCAACTTTAGTGCACAGTTTCTGTTTATCTGCTGAGTTTACATAGTGGAAGAATAAAACATAAAATATAAATTGACAAATTGACTTTCACTTAAAATGGATTTTATTTGAACATTTCTGCTAAATTCAGTCAGAAACAGATTAATTCATAGACACTGTACAGAAATGGTCTGACTTTACAGTGTCAGTGAACAAAGCTATGCGACTCAGTGTCACAACTGAACACAATAAAATGCAAAAAGCTCCTTTATTTACTTTCCAAAATGACCAGTAAATGTACAAAACCAGAAGAACTTATTTACAGAATGTAAATGCATTAAAAACACGGCACAGAGAACAGCACTCATCTCACACTACACTCAGTACTAAGTTCATAAACACAAATAATCCAGCCAAATAACAGAATCCAATCCAAGCCAAAACCGTATTATCAACAGTACATTCAACCAAGTGTTTTTATGAAGCTCTCTTATAATCAAGGGGCATGACTTTGTGTGCCTTTTTCATCCAGATTAGCGTGGGCCAGCTGTCTGATAAAATCTCTGCTGTGGAGCAGTGCCTCCACCAGGTGGAAGACCTGAGGAGCTCCACAGTGAGTGGAAAGTGAAAATGATGATCCTGATGAGTCCCTGTCACTGTTTATCATCACATCTTAATGTTTATTTCTACATATAAATACTCAGCCGCTTCCCTGTCTGTATGTCTGCTCTTCTCTTTCCTGTGAAAAGCAAGAGCTGAAGGAGAAAATGGAGCTTTACCCTCCACCTGAAGAACTTTCTCAGTGCGTGACGTGGGAGGTCCTGCAGGCGGCTCTTCTCAGTGAGAGACAGAAGATGAAGAAGGTAAACTGGTGCCCTTCAACAGAGACTCTTCAGTGTTCTGTGGCTTCAGAATTTAAACGCGTATAAGAAACAAGGCCCGATTACTTACTTTGGTATAAAAACATTTTTCTTGTATTTATTTTTTTTACCTGATGGTCCACATAAGGCTTTTATGTTGCCCAGCTGTTTCTGTTACTCTGCGTGACGTATACAAACAGTGTCTGGTCTTTCGTCGTGCCCCATTTAAAAATCGAATCACTATCATTACAGAGTGAATGGGCGCGGGCTAAAAGACATTCTGTGGGAGTTAAGAATGAGCTGTTCTTGCAGCTTATGTTCCACACAATGACTGTAAGGACTGGAGAGTGAAGAGGAGTTAATGAAACGTTTACACTGTACCTCAACACAGGGCAGCCAGTCAGAACAGAAAGCATTTACATGCATCAGTCTAAGAAATACAGCTTGTTAAATTCTGTGGGATTCTATGGGGGGTTGGAATATGGTCATGTACAAATGAATTATGACTGTGTTTATCAAATAAAACTACATAAAGATCCCAGACCTGATCTCATACCAAGATCATCTGGTTACAACCATGAGAAACTCTGGGAAAGAGTGAGTGGGAGTGTAGGATTATTAAAGGAGGAACAAATCCAGTTTAAAATATGGGCTGACAGACAACAACTCATTAACCCATGGGTGTAACAAAAGTTAAGCATGGTAAAAAGCCTTAGCAGAATCTTTAGAAGATTTACTTGAGTTACTTTCCTCAAACAAAGTATTTGACAGTTTCATGGCCCTTCAGTTTCAGTTCAACCAGGTGACACACAAAGAAAACCCTTTCGATCTGAGAACAACTCATTTCAGTACTGTTTGAACACGCTCTCGTCCACTCGTTAAAGGCTGCTCAGTTCCTGTTTTGGCACGAGTGAAGTTTATTAGATGTCATGGAGTGACGGGATCGAGTCCAAATAAATGTAGCAGCAAAAGTTGTCTAGAAAGCACTGCAGTCTGACATAAAACTGTTCAAAATGCCAAAAAATATAAGCCATAAAATAAAATACTTTGATATTTGCTAATATAATGTCTGACTTTCTGCTAGTATAACAGTTAGAAATCTAAACGATACACAGCTGGAAACAAACAAAAGGAATGATACAACCATGAGAAACTCTGGGAAAGAGTGAGTGGGAGTGTAGGATTATTAAAGGGGGAACAAATCCAGTTTTAAAAACGGGCTGACAGACAACAACTCATTAACCCATGGGTGTAACAAAAGTTAAGCATGGCAAAAAGCACCCCACCAAAAGTATCGATTTTGCTCACCCTGGTGTTCTTGAAACTGGTGTTTATACAGGAACTGAAGGACAGCATCACAGGCACTAGAACCCCAATCACACCTTCAGACATCAGCAGCCCTCAAAGAGGCTCTTCCACTGGCCCCCCCAGCGTGGCTGAGTCTGGAGGCTCTGATGGTCCAGTCCTGGAGAGTCCACGCGTCCCCCCGTCTCCGCCGGACGCCCAGTCTGATGGAGGTCTGTCTCTGGTCGGGGGTCCGCCGCTGTCGCGTCTCAGCAGTGCGGCCCTGCGCTACCCGGAGACGGTAGAGGCTCTGAGGGACGTGGGGCGGCTGCAGGAGAAGTTCCGGAGCCTGGAGGCTCGAGTGGAGCATCTGGAGGGAGGAAAGGCGGATCAGCTCCAGGTCCAGCAGCTCGTGGAGGTTCTCAGTGAAATAGGTATGGACCTGCTCAAGAAATGAGAGACCTTAGATATGACATTACAAACTGTAAACCAGAGAGTGGCTATACGGCAACAACCATTTTCTCTGCTTCAGGACTGTCACTTTTTATTTTGATGATTAATCAAAATAAAAAGTAATTTTATTTTTATTTTGCGCTCTTAGACCCCAGTACGTCCTCATTCACATGTTTGGTCAGTTGAACTGTGGGGCTGAGAATAAAGTCCAACAGACTCCTGAACATATTCAGTGAAATGTCCCTGTAAATCCATACAAATCACCTGTGAATTCATTTAAATAGTGAACTAATAACTAAGCCTGTTTGTCAAGAAAGTACATTTTCAGAACGCAGCAGCTCGGCTGGTCTTTAACCAACCCAAAAGGTCGCATGTCACCCCTCTGCTAATTGAGCTACACTGGCTACACATGGCTGCCCGGATTAAGTTCAAGTCACTAACTCTCGCCTACAGAGTGACATCTGGGTCTGCACCCAGCTGCCTTAACCCTATCGTTCATCCTTACGTTCCTACTCGCTCCCTCCGCTCCCACAAGGAACATCGTCTGGCTCTGCCATCCCTACACACAAGGTAAACCCAGTCCAGACTGGTCTCATTCTGGTTCCCTGCTGGTGGAACGAGCTGCCTAAGCTGACAAAAGCAGTAGAATCCCTCTCCATCTTCAAAAACCTCCTGAAGACTCATCTGTTCAGAGAGCATCTCCTCTCCTGATGTACTGTCTATCTTCTTGCACTACTCCTACATAAAGATTTAGCACTTAATACTCTCCTCTGGTTCTCACACTATCCTGAAACTTGACTGTGTCCTCATATTGTTAGTCGCTTTGGATAAAAGCATCTGCCAAATGAATGTAATGTAATGTAATGACACATATTTGCTTCATTACATTCATGAAGCCTCTATAGCAAACAATTAATGGAAGAGTGTCGCCAATCTGCAGTGAGCAAACTGCATCAGTCCTCACACGCTTGTGTCAAACCACAAATAATCTCAGATCAACCTGGTTACATGGTTTCTGGCAAACAGCTAAAACAGCAGAGGCAGCTGTTCTGAAGCCTGAATATCGTCTGTACTTTGCCTGTTTAGAAAACAGCATGCGATACACAGTGTAGATTTGGGTTTTTTTAGAAAAAAGGGAGCACTTTTCTCTTATAGTAGTGGGATTGCTTAACTTACTGCTTCCTGGACAATGTAATTTCATTACTCACGGCTTTACTTCCATTTTACTCTCTAAAACCCACACAAAGCAGCACCAGCTGGAAAGTACGAGGGAAAACCCAGCAGCTTAATATAAGTACTTAATTTAAATGAATACATTTATGAACAGTTAATGTTGTTACTACCTTGAAATAAAATCTTTATGAATAAAAAACAAAGCTTACATCGGTGTTTCGGGATGAAAAGCAAGACTTCGACAGATTACTTTTGTCGCTCCAAAAAAATTCAAGAAGCTTTAGAGTTTCGTTAAACATGTGACTAAATTTGACTGTTGTCAAACACTTTAACTCTCTTTTCCAGGATCCAGGAAACTAAATTATGCCGTGCTGTGGGATAGGGTGGGATATGTCACACACAAAAAAGCTTTGTCTCCATGATTCAGGCCTGCATGGTGTTTGCTTGTTTTTTTGTGTCTAGGAGAGAAGGACATGCCTGAGAGTGTACTGGAGAAAGTAAACCATCTGAAGGGTCTGATGGACTCTGTGATAGCAGACAAAGACAAGGTATTACAAGAACACACACACACACAAACGCATTTCTTTATAAGTGCCGCCGCACACCCGTTTGTTACAGTGTACTGTTGTAGGTGTTGGAGGTGAGCACAGCCGGTGTGGCAGAAATTTCTGGTTTAGGTGAAGAGATGGAGTCTGAGTTAAAGAGCAGCCAGAGCAAAGACAGCGCTAGTCCTCCACAGCTGCAGCTCCTACAGATAGCTTATCTCAGGTAAACACCAGCCTCAGCCAGCAGGGGGCGGCACTCGCAGCTTCATTTTAAACATTACATTCAGAGCCGGTTTATCCAAGCAGGCCAAACTCTGGACGCACCGTAAACATGATGCGCCTGCAGGACACGCCCACTTTCCAGAGCTCCCATCTTACACACCTTACATCTTACGTCAAACTGGTCGGTTTAGGGTTTGCGTTTTCAATTTTTCTGGCAGCACTTCTGTTAACGTGCATCGTCCTCAAATAAGCCCAGGAATGTTTCTCAGGGGAATTTTTTTTTCATATTTCTTTTATTAATAATTTTAAACAGGTACAGCACAAGCAATGTGAACAAGATGTGCAAATAAAGTCAAATTCAACGCTAGGAGAGTACAGAACGATATTAAGATTTTTAATACAGTTCAAACTGATACAGTTTTGATTGCTTTTTGTTTTGTAGAGTATTGAATCGACTCAATATATTGTGTAAACTCTTTGCTAAAGGCGATACAGCATGGTTTCTTACCTCTAAACTCTCAGTTATGGATATGAAATTTGGCCATAATCATCGAAGTTTTTTGTTATGTTATTCTTGTTTTAATGGTTGGGCTGCTTTTTTTTTTTATAGGTTTTTGTTATTTGAACTATAATGTTGTTTTGTGTTCAGCTTCAGGTCATGTTGTGATACAGTTAAACAGTTATGGGTCATATTGGATCACAAAAGGAAGTTTATAGTCATTAGAAGATGTGTTTGAATGACAGGAAAGTCCTAAAAACCGTCTAATTATCAGCTATAAAGAAACTTCTGCAGGTCTTTACACATAATATATTTATATCACGTACATATAGTATCTGAAGCTTGATTTTGGTGTTACATGTTGGATATATATCCTACATTCTTGTTTTCGGTGTTTTATAAGATTTTTCATTATTGATGAGGTTTGCTTTAATGTCACAAACAAAAACAGTTAGTGTACTGAGGCCTGTGGGACTATCTCTCTCTCTCACACACACACACACACACACACACTTTGACAGAAACTCCATGCAGAAGCTGAATGGAGAGGTGCAAAGGCTGAAGGAAGATGTGGCAGCTGTCAGCAAGAGCAGTGCAGATAGACAGATTCAGGATCAGGTCAGAGAAAAGACGAGAAATAATGATCTTATGTTAATGTCCCTTCACTCTTTAGCCCTTTCTGAACTGGACTGGTTTTACTTGTGGGGGTGCAGTAATCGTGCTGTAAATGTAAAAGTGATTACAGTCAGGTTGTGTGATTTTAATCCAGTGATACTTCCAGAGTAAGTGACCCTCAGTAACTCTACACAGCTGAGCAGCCTGTCATCCAGACTATGAGAATTCAATTAAGAACATCACAGTCATTTCTATTAGAAATAATCATGTTTATAATGATCTTTTGTTTAGTGTGAAAGGGAACAGCTTCCAGATCTTCCAACGGACTAGGACGTATCAGATCATTTAATCTCACTGGCCATTAAACAACATTTTGGAAAAAGATAAACATCGTGACAAGACAACCCTAAACATACAACTAAAATAACGAAAGACTGTTTTTTTTAGTTAAGCTGAAAATGTTTGCATGGCCTGGCCAATCTCCTTGAATCCCACTGTAAAGATATGAAAGAGTTCAAAACTGAGTCCACCCTTACTCTCGTAACCTCAAGAAATTAAAGACGGTTTTCCAAGAGAAATGTGCCAAAATTGAACCACAATGCTACAAAAAGCGAATCACTTCGTCATATCTGTGATTACGCTTTTGACTACGCAAGGCAAAGACATGAGACATGTAAATATTAGGGGTGGGACTCGATTAAAAAGGCTTTTGTAATTAATTAATCTTGATTAATCGCATTTAATCGCACAAGAACATTTGCCCCAAAGCGCAAATGTTTTTTTTTATTATTTAAAAGGGTTTTAGTGGGCGACAGAATCAAATAATAGACACGGACATGAATATTGTAAACTCAAGCTCTTTTAATTTCTGAAAAAAA
>JBBPCZ010121082.1:0-10000 GCA_037974445.1 Brycinus macrolepidotus | reverse complement strand
GCTTTTGTGTAGTGAAGTTTAATTTATTGTTGAGTAACTGATAGCTTAGCTCACTACACTTTACAAGTAGCTTGCCCCACACTGGTTATTAAATATTGTCTCATCCTCTCATCACCTGCTGCTATATAATTTTATTGCATTCATCATATTTTCATGGCACAAACACTGTCACTATTTTATGACCACTGGCATTAATAATCTATTATTTTATTATTTCTGTTATAGTTACGTTAGTTTAGTTTTTTGTAATAGTTTACTTATTATTCTGTTTGCACTATTACTATTTTATTTTATTTTATTTTACTTATGTTATAGTTACTTGTTAGTTTTTTTGTAATAGTTTACTTATTATTCCGTTTGCACTATTACTATTACTTTTTTTTCCTTCTTCTTCCCACCTAGCTTATCTTTAATCCTCTTGTTGCAATGTGCGTGTTTATGACAAAAGAATTCAGACAGCTGTATTTTCTGTTATGTCCCACTCAATCCAAAATGACTTGATCTCTGCTTTTGCAGCCACTGTTTCTGATCATATCAAAGGTACATTCAGACAGCTCCTGAATTTACCTTTGATCCACCTGATCCACTTCATGGATGAAGTACAACAGGGTCACAAACCATTTTCTGAAAAAGCAACAGAGGGCAGAATTTATGTATGAATAACGTAACGAATTTCATGATGTAGGCCTAAAATGAGCTTCCCCTGTTTGAAAGACTAGCAGCCGCCACTGCTGCACACCAAACAAGGTTAAGTTAACAAGATCATGTTTGCACTGATAATGCTTCGAGTGCTAATAGGCTGTCACTATCACCACAAAACTGCTAAACCCTACAGGACACAGTGTATGTTACAAATAGTATTCAGGCATTTGGGTGAGGACATTTAAAGTGCACTCTGCATTCTTTCTGTCCGCTTTTCTCCAATATCTCCTCTTCTTATTATTCCACTACTAGCCTATGTATAATATTGTGTGTAGACCATAAAGCAAAGCAAAGTGGCCCCTTATAGCCATGCATGAACACTGAACAGCAAAGCACGTAAAACAGTTTGAAATTCTTTCTCTGCATTTAATCCATTCACCAAGTGAAGCAGTGGGCAGCCAGCGATGCAGTGCCCTGGGAGCAGTGTGTGGGGACAGTAAATTGCTCAAGGGTATCTCAGTGGAGCCACTGGCAGTCCTGGGATTCAAACCCACGACCTTCCGATCACTGGGGCAACTCCCTAGCCACCAGGCCACTTGCTACCCCAAAGAAACTGCCCTGTGTGAGATGTCCTGTCATGTAGGAACTAGCATGTGTAGATTCTGACCCAGCTAACTAACCATTTCCATTACTAACTACCATTGCCAGTCTAAGACCAATCCTTCCTTTTTTGCACCCTTTTTGCAGTCTTTATCCAAAATCAGTTCAGTTAACGCTGTTTATGTCTCCTCATGTCAAGGTTTTCTGTACTCCCAAGGTCCTTGGTTCCATTATTGAAATTTTCACATAAAATCCCATGTTTTCAGGGCTCTTGGGGCCATGCACGCTCTAATTATATATGTTCAATGGACATTCAAAAATGATTCCCATTAATAAAACACATGTGCATCTTGGTAAATAAAAATGAAAATCTGTTAAAGGGTAGAATTAAATATTTATATGATGTTTAAAGTGCCAATATTAAACAATAGCAACTTATAGTATAGTGCAAAAGTCTTAGGCACCTGTGAAAATAATATTTAAAAACTGATTAGATGGGCAGTGAGTGTTTTGTTTTACATTAATATTACTATATATACTAAATAAAACTAAAAAGAATAAATACAACTAATATTATACAGTAAATAGTGATTTTATATTCAGTATATCAGTGTGTTCCTTGTGGAAGTCCAGTATTACTTAGTAGTTTCCATCAGAAACCTGGTTTGACTCAATCAGTCCTTCATTAAATTAAATCAGGAGCTGCTGATGGAGTTTCACAATTCCAAACAACAGCTGGAGAAACCGAGGAGAAATCTGGAACCGAACCTGTGTTCTCCTCACCAGTTCACAAAATATCAACTACTTTTTTACAAACAAAACAAATCTTGATACTTTTTGCTGCTTTCTTGTTTATTTGTATTTATTCTAATGTTAACTTTGCTATCAGAAAGACACACCAAGAAAAATGGCCTTAAACAATTTGCATGGGCCGAAGATTTGCACAGTACTGTATATACACTGACAATCCAACTTATTATGACCACTTACAAAAGTGAATGTGTATTAGCTGGTTACAACTGCAAGTGCAAGTCCAGATGTGGAACATTAGACAATAAATGAATAGTCTGTTCTCGTAGCCGACGTATTAAAAGTGGGCAGATGTGAAGGTTTTGACACGGGCCTGTATCGTTATACAGACCAATGGGTTGGAGCATCTCCAAAAAAGGATGACTGTGTTCAGTTGTGGAACAATTTAGTAATGAAAGTAGAGCCGGATGGCAGGGGGGTGGGGGTTGATTTATGACATGAATGTGCTGGACTAGGTTGTGTATTGCCACTGGTTTAACACTATAAACAATATGTTTACATCTAATATCATAATTAATACAATGCTTATTCTCCACTGTGCATATTGTCACATTTTTACATTGTGATATCATGATACTTCAGTGCATTGTTACACCCCTACCAACAATGGACACGCAAGTGTGAGACCTGGACCTTGGAGAAATGGAACATTACGGCTGGGTGTATGTGCTGTTTACCTGGGGAAGTGATGGCACCAGGATCCAATATCACTACTTATATCACTACTTATGTCACTTATGTCACTAATTATGTTCAGTAGTTTATGTACAGTATCACTACTTATGTCACTATTTATGCCAATTATGTCACTAATTATGTGCAATAGTTTAAGTGCAATATCACTACTTATGTCACTACTTATGTTACTTATGTCACTAATTATGTGCAATAGTTTATGTGCAGTATCACTACTTATGTCATTAGTTATTTGGTGGTTTGGAACAACTCCAAACCACTATTTGTGTTAATTAGGAAATTACTTCAGCAGTCATTTATTTATTTATCTTTAGTATTTATATCCACCTCTCTTATTAACCACACCATTTTGTACACATGGAATAGTGTATTTTGTATATAGTACTGAGCCATGGGCGCCTGAACCATCCGATGGGAAACCCTGGGTCTGCGTCTCCATGTGAATGCCAGTTTGGCACGTGCCACCTACCTAAATAGCTACCCAAGGGTTGTATTTAAGACCATTAGAGGTAAGGCCACACAAAAAAAATACAAAAATGTACATTTGTTTGTGGTACATTTACTATATAAAGAATACAATACTAATAAAATTATTTAAAAAACATTTTATCTGTTGTAGGTGTGTTAATTAATCGAATGAGAGCAATTACCTATTTTCTCTCTTAGGAAATCTGCATGCAACATGTGAATGTTGATATTTGGTGTTAATGCATTGATATTAGGGCTGTTGTGGTTGGAATTTTTTCAGTATCTCAGTGTTTGCATGCCATCATGATTGTAAAAACACACACAAAAATAATGTCTTAACAGTACATTAGGCAAGCATAGCTTGTTTTATAGAATAAGCCACAGATTGCAGCAGTGAAAGGTGTGAAAGCTTTTGCTTTATAATGAAAGACTCTTTCATAGATTGTTTTGATTATTGTGTTTTTTTTAGATGCTTTTAGAGGCAAGCAACACAAATGACTAAAATTGATGGCGGTGTAAAGAACCACCCTGACTGCATACACTGCGGTGGCTGCTTTTGGTTTAAAAAGCTCTTTACTTTATAAAGCCTTGCTCAAACAGAAAAAACTGGAGTGGCAGAATTTCGCAGTTCTCCTTACACCAAGACTGAATTAGAATGCAGCTGAAACCGAGACGAGGCTGAGACCATTCATGTGCAGTCTTGATATAAAGACAGCACTGCCTATAGATGTAAGATATTTGAGATATGAACTCTGGTAACCCTTTTACCATGAGCAAATCTCTCAGTTTATCAAGGTTGAGGACACATGGGGTACTAGGAGATCAAACCCTGGTTCCCCCGATTGTGAGCAAAATAGAATTTAAAGGAGATTTTTCCCAGTGGTTTTGTTGTACCTCTCTTATGCAGGCCTAATTCAAAAAGAAATTTGCTGATGCTAGTGTTCTCGTTCGCAGAGTCATTGTTGAGCTTGGGCATCCTGCCCTGAATGTTTTATGAAGCCCCAGATCTAACAGAAATAACAGGAATTAAAAATACCCAGTAGCCCCACATCTAATCATAATCAGTTTGTGAAGAACCTTTTCTATTCCACCATGATTGTGCCCCAGTGCACTAAGAAAGCTCCATAAAGACATGGCTGGATGAGTTTGGTGTGGAAGAACTTGACTGGCCCTCACAGAGCCCTGACCTCAACCCCATCCAACACCCTTGGGAAGAACTGGAATGGAGATTGCGAGTCAGGCTTTCTCGTCCAACATCAGTGCCTGACCTCATAAATGCTCTACAGAATGAATGGGCATCAATTTTCAAAATGAACCCACCTTCCTATGGGGAGCCCAACACTCACAAAACTCCTAAATTACTTTTAACAATGAGAAACAAAAAAAATGAGCAAACCTTTTTATAATCTTTCAGTTTCGTGAAAACGTCTTGCTCTGAAAGGCTCAATTTTTCTCACAGTGCCCAGCATAGACAGCTGTTCACTGAAACTGATTTTATTTTAATTAGTGGGAAAAAACAACTTTGTTTCACGTCAGAACAAACTAAACCGATTTCCATTGCCAATTAACATGCAACTGGCAAAATCCTGACTATTGCATCAGTTTTGGCTCTTTTCCTTCAGCTTGCGAGACACTGCAAGGTGATTTGGCTGGATGTGGTTTTGGAAATTGTGGTTTGGCTGGACCTCCCTTATGCAAGCCGAAATGAAAGCAATTCACCAAATGCTGGTTCTGTCTGCTAACATTATAACAGTTATACAAACCCACAATTACATGTGTAGCACTAGTGCTTTTCATGTTTTGTGAGCCACTTGTTTATCCTGTCACAAAATATTTCAGTGAACATTCTCCCAGAGGTTCTTTCTAACAGTTAAAGTGATAATTTTGCTATTCTATTTCAGTTTTATAGTAAATTACTATAGTGAAATGACATGGTTTTGGAAACCATTGTTTAGGCCTAGGGTACTAGGACATTTTCTGTCTCATAAGTAATTTGATACAACTTTGACCTGCCTACTTAAATTCATCTGTTCATTCATCCACCCTTCTGTCCATTCATCCATCTGTCTGTCCGTCTATCCATCCATCCATCCATCCATCCATCCATCCATCCGTCCATCCATCCATCAGTCTATCCACCCACTCCTTTATTCATTCAGCTCATGTCCACAGAACCATTTTCTTTCCATCTTGTCTATTCATACGAACCCGACCTACCTGCTAAAACTGTCCAAATAAAGTGAGTGGAACAATAATTCAAACACATTGGTTTTTGTTATTTAATAAACTTACAGTACAAAATGTATTCGAAAGCATAAACAAAAGTATGTTTAAAAAAGGACATTTTCAGACATTACAAATGAATGTTAATCCTTTATTGCAAAGCTGTTTAATAAGTTGCATCTTTGAGATGTCTGTGGTAGGAAGTAATTATGTTTTCGAATCATTGTGGTTCAGTTTTGGCCAATTCTTCTTCGCAAACATTCTTTAATTTCCAAGGTTATGAGGGTGCAGATTTTAAAGTCCTCCATAATTTTTCACTGGATTTCAAGTTAGGATGTTAGTTTGTAAGCATCTTCGCCTTCTTGTTTAGACGATGTTTGAGATGTTTGTCTTGTATAAATACAAATCTTCTCTTAAAAGTCAGTATCTTGACTAACGAGATTATATTCCCCTCTTATTTGTCCTAGTACATCATTCAGTTTGTGTGTCTTTTGAAAAATGTCTTGCCCCAGTACCATTTTGAGAGAAGCAGCCATTTCATGATGCTCTCACCTTCGTATTTGTACGGTGTTATTGGGATCATATGCAGGACCCTTCTTTATCCAAACATGAGATTAATTGTCAAAGAGTTCTTGTTTTATGATTTTGCCTGGTCAGGGTTTAGAAACAGTTCTGACTGGCCTAAATATTAATTTGCAAATTTTATGTGGAGGTTGCATGTGACTTCTCTCTTATCTTCCTGATCATTAATATTAGAGAAACTTCACGTGACGCACCTGTTCAGAAATGATTAAGTGTGGTTCCACGGCTTTTCTGCTTTGACATTATTGTACCAACTTTATTGACACGGATATTTAAGGCATCTGTTGCTTTTCTTCCAAGTGTTGTTCAACAACGTCCCCACAAACTCCAGCAAGCTCCTTCAAAATTGCTGCAAAATGTCTCACTACTTGTTTTTCCTCCCTGAATGCTGACAGTGTTAGCTGTTGGTTAGTGTAAGTGTTATATATTCTTATTCTTGGTTGAAATGTGAACATGTAATTATAGGCAGGGTAATTTATAGCCATGTAGCACTTACAAATGTAATCTACTAAACAGATTAGCATTCTTCACTCCCTGTCCTGGATAGCCAGAGGAATTTTAAAGCACTTTGGTGTTCTCCCCACTGTAACACACCCCATTTGTTCACGTCGTTGACGGAGCAATGAGCCATCCGGCTGGCCTGACATTAGTCGGAGATGGTGACATTTTCCATGGAAGTTCACCTTGAAACAGCTGATAAAACACTGTAGATAATCAGACCTTTGAACAAATACAGCATATGATGCTGTAGGTGTTACTAAAGATTAGCCTTAAAGGGCACACATCTGGGAAAAGTTTGCTTTTTTGCATAAAAGTTTGATTTTATTTATCCTATTTATCCCATTTATCCTATAGTTCATGGTGATTATGCATGAAATATTTGGAATATACAAATAGGTTTTGAATTTGTCACCATTGTGATGTCACAACCATTGCAACCTTCGAAGGTTTTTACTTTTGTGGGGATTTTAGTAAGAGCTTAGAAAGTTGTTCTGTTCATTTTAGCCTGGACTATTTGTGGAACTACCCATTCAGAACAGTGGTCATTTACATGTATCAGTCTTATCAGCGCAGTAAAAAAAGGCATCTTAAGGACAGAGAGGATGGGAAATGTTTGTGTAAAATTGAATGACAAGTTTTAGTACATTAAAAAAGGGTTATACCCACCCAAGACTGCATATATATATATATATATATATGCAGTCTTGGGTGGGTATAACCCTTTTTTAATGTACTAAAACTTGTCATTCAATTTTACACAAACATTTCCCATCCTCTCTGTCCTTAAGATGCCTTTTTTTACTGCGCTGATAAGACTGATACATGTAAATGACCACTGTTCTGAATGGGTAGTTCCACAAATAGTCCAGGCTAAAATGAACAGAACAACTTTCTAAGCTCTTACTAAAATCCCCACAAAAGTAAAAACCTTCGAAGGTTGCAATGGTTGTGACATCACAATGGTGACAAATTCAAAACCTATTTGTATATTCCAAATATTTCATGCATAATCACCATGAACTATAGGATAAATGGGATAAATAGGATAAATAAAATCAAACTTTTATGCAAAAAAGCAAACTTTTCCCAGATGTGTGCCCTTTAAGGCTAATCTTTAGTAACACCTACAGCATCATATGCTGTATTTGTTCAAAGGTCTGATTATCTACAGTGTTTTATCAGCTGTTTCAAGGTGAACTTCCATGGAAAATGTCACCATCTCCGACTAATGTCAGGCCAGCCGGATGGCTCATTGCTCCGTCAACGACGTGAACAAATGGGGTGTGTTACAGTGGGGAGAACACCAAAGTGCTTTAAAATTCCTCTGGCTATCCAGGACAGGGAGTGAAGAATGCTAATCTGTTTAGTAGATTACATTTGTAAGTGCTACATGGCTATAAATTACCCTGCCTATAATTACATGTTCACATTTCAACCAAGAATAAGAATATATAACACTTACACTAACCAACAGCTAACACTGTCAGCATTCAGGGAGGAAAAACAAGTAGTGAGACATTTTGCAGCAATTTTGAAGGAGCTTGCTGGAGTTTGTGGGGACGTTGTTGAACAACACTTGGAAGAAAAGCAACAGATGCCTTAAATATCCGTGTCAATAAAGTTGGTACAATAATGTCAAAGCAGAAAAGCCGTGGAACCACACTTAATCATTTCTGAACAGGTGCGTCACGTGAAGTTTCTCTAATATTAATGATCAGGAAGATAAGAGAGAAGTCACATGCAACCTCCACATAAAATTTGCAAATTAATATTTAGGCCAGTCAGAACTGTTTCTAAACCCTGACCAGGCAAAATCATAAAACAAGAACTCTTTGACAATTAATCTCATGTTTGGATAAAGAAGGGTCCTGCATATGATCCCAATAACACCGTACAAATACGAAGGTGAGAGCATCATGAAATGGCTGCTTCTCTCAAAATGGTACTGGGGCAAGACATTTTTCAAAAGACACACAAACTGAATGATGTACTAGGACAAATAAGAGGGGAATATAATCTCGTTAGTCAAGATACTGACTTTTAAGAGAAGATTTGTATTTATACAAGACAAACATCTCAAACATCGTCTAAACAAGAAGGCGAAGATGCTTACAAACTAACATCCTAACTTGAAATCCAGTGAAAAATTATGGAGGACTTTAAAATCTGCACCCTCATAACCTTGGAAATTAAAGAATGTTTGCGAAGAAGAATTGGCCAAAACTGAACCACAATGATTCGAAAACATAATTACTTCCTACCACAGACATCTCAAAGATGCAACTTATTAAACAGCTTTGCAATAAAGGATTAACATTCATTTGTAATGTCTGAAAATGTCCTTTTTTAAACATACTTTTGTTTATGCTTTCGAATACATTTTGTACTGTAAGTTTATTAAATAACAAAAACCAATGTGTTTGAATTATTGTTCCACTCACTTTATTTGGACAGTTTTAGCAGGTAGGTCGGGTTCGTATGAATAGACAAGATGGAAAGAAAATGGTTCTGTGGACATGAGCTGAATGAATAAAGGAGTGGGTGGATAGACTGATGGATGGATGGACGGATGGATGGATGGATGGATGGATGGATGGATGGATAGACGGACAGACAGATGGATGAATGGACAGAAGGGTGGATGAATGAACAGATGAATTTAAGTAGGCAGGTCAAAGTTGTATCAAATTACTTATGAGACAGAAAATGTCCTAGTACCCTAGGCCTAAACAATGGTTTCCAAAACCATGTCATTTCACTATAGTAATTTACTATAAAACTGAAATAGAATAGCAAAATTATCACTTTAACTGTTAGAAAGAACCTCTGGGAGAATGTTCACTGAAATATTTTGTGACAGGATAAACAAGTGGCTCACAAAACATGAAAAGCACTAGTGCTACACATGTAATTGTGGGTTTGTATAACTGTTATAATGTTAGCAGACAGAACCAGCATTTGGTGAATTGCTTTCATTTCGGCTTGCATAAGGGAGGTCCAGCCAAACCACAATTTCCAAAACCACATCCAGCCAAATCACCTTGCAGTGTCTCGCAAGCTGAAGGAAAAGAGCCAAAACTGATGCAATAGTCAGGATTTTGCCAGTTGCATGTTAATTGGCAATGGAAATCGGTTTAGTTTGTTCTGACGTGAAACAAAGTTGTTTTTTCCCACTAATTAAAATAAAATCAGTTTCAGTGAACAGCTGTCTATGCTGGGCACTGTGAGAAAAATTGAGCCTTTCAGAGCAAGACGTTTTCACGAAACTGAAAGATTATAAAAAGGTTTGCTCATTTTTTTTGTTTCTCATTGTTAAAAGTAATTTAGGAGTTTTGTGAGTGTTGGGCTCCCCATAGGAAGGTGGGTTCATTTTGAAAATTGATGCCCATTCATTCTGTAGAGCATTTATGAGGTCAGGCACTGATGTTGGACGAGAAAGCCTGACTCGCAATCTCCATTCCAGTTCTTCCCAAGGGTG
>JBBPCZ010121081.1:0-10001 GCA_037974445.1 Brycinus macrolepidotus | reverse complement strand
AGTAAAAGTACAGATACGTAAAAATGTACTTAAGTACAGTAACGAAGTACAAATACTTTGTTACATTCCACCACTGCAAACAAAGTGATAAAGTCAGCACCATGGAGGAGCAATATGACAATATGTATCAGTATCATTATAAAGAATGACCAAAGACCAAGGGGTCAGCCCATGCCAATCTTTTAATCCTTTAGAATTTGGGCTTTCTTGTGTGTCTCTTGGTGGTGTTGTGGTGAAGCGGCCTTTGAGAAAGATTCTACGTAAATTAACTTACTATTATTAGTACTACTGGTGTTGTTGCAGTTTCTGTGGTTTCTTCTCCACTTTATATTTTCTTTTCTACTCCATAGGCTAACTGAAGTGCAACTTGTTAAAATGTTTTGCCCCCCACCCCGGACAAAAGATTGGTCACTGTTCCTTCACTAATACTTTGTTGCTCCGCTTGCCTTAATAACAGCATTAATCCTGTCAGGACTACACCGGTCTCTTGGGAGAGTTCCAGACTATTTAGCCCATGTCTTTAGCCCTTCCACAAACTTTGTTCTTTGACCAAGCAGAACACAACACTGACACTCCCACATTCCATCATGACTAATGTAGGGCGTCCATGTTGGACTGGTTCAACATGATGGAACACTGGGATACTCTGACTGGTCAGCAAATACTCTAGATCTCAACATGAAACTTGTTCTCAACATGAAACACAGGAACCCTACCACACAAAAAATAAGTACAATGTATGAATTATTTATAAAAGCTCTGCGGAAAAGCTCCACATGTAACCATTCATTTTGGACACACGCAGGAGCACCCTCTAGCATTTGACCAACCCAGGAAATATGATCAAGAGTCAGTTCCACACACTACAAGTTCTTTGGTTTTCATCCGATTTGTCCAAAGAAGAAAGAATAGCCAGCTACAGTTCATCACATGCTGGAAATTAAGCATAGCATCATGTAACAAACGGGTCAAAACACAACCATACATAGGAAGTGCTGATAAAACAACAGATTTGATCAAATCAAACATAATTTAGTGAATTTCTTGCATTTGTTTTCAGATAACTTCATATATTTGCTGTTTTCCAGCTAAAAGGTACGAGGTGGAATATGTAACCATATGATTAGGTCTTTAACACCAACATTTATTGAAACAAATCTAAAAGACTTTATATTGACTGTATATATGACTATTTCAACCCATGTGTCAATTACTGTAGATTTGTAGATAATATAGTTTAGTAAGAGTAAGTTTTTGAGATTTTTTATGGTACTTGTCATCCACCTGACACACTCAGGAGGTATATCGTTCTGAAAATATGACTGAAATAGGTCTGAACTATATTCACATTCATATTGCATAGATACATGTAAACATACATTTATATTTGCAACAGAACTGTAATATATACTGACAGGTTCTAGTGTTCTTGTACAGTATACAGGGGGTGTTATCCACTACATTATCTAACCGTTCTGAACATAACTGACCGAAACCTTGGTCTCACCACTAAGAAGAACCACCACCTTCTGGACTAAGAAAGAAGTGAACTTTAGTAATCTATTAGTCCAGGAATCAGCCTAATACATATAAAACATATTTTTATCACACACACTGTCCCCGATTGGTACCTGACATGATTTACCATGTCCATTCCCGGGAAACTCTTGTATTGTCTCACCAAAGTTTTGGAGGAATGTATTGTTGTTCCACTGTGTAACTACTTGTATATAGATGAGGTTCTACTTCACTTTTTTATTCATTAGCCCCGGATCCCCAAGTGCAATAGGAGCTCACACATTTCCCCCTCTGCAGTGCGAGTTAACCTCAGTAGTTCTCCTGATTCTACACTGCTGTTTTCACACTCCGCCAGCACCAGATGTTACCCACAGCTAAATTTATACCTGTTTAATTATCACTCATTTCTGTCTCTCTCCCACTCTCCCCTCTTTCTTGGGGATGCAGTCCTCGGAGCAGAGGGGTGGATGGAAAGAATCAGTAGGCACATACGAACCTTCCCTCTATTTTCACTCTCTCTCTCTCTCGCTGACCTGTCCTTTTCAGACAGAAAGAGAAAGAGAAAGAAAGAGAGAGAGAAGGGGAGAGAAAGAAAGAAGGATGTGCAAGAGAAAGGCTAGAGAGAACAGAGAAAATCAGGAAAAATCAAGAAAAGAGAGAGGGGAAAGAGGAGAGAGAAAAAGGAGAGTCAGAGGAGAGATAGAAAAATGGAGAAAGAAAGAAAGAAAAGACGAAAAAGAAAAAAGAAAGACGAGCAAGAGAAGAAAATGAGGAGAGCGAATCAGTAGGTAAATATCAACCTTCCCTCTATTTTCTCTCACTCTCTCTCACTCTCTCTTTCTCTCTCTTTCTCTCTCTTGTTGATCTGGCCTTTTCAGAGAGAAGGAGAAAGAAAATGAGAGAAAATGTGAGAGAAAGTAAGAGAGAAAAAAGAAAGAAAAAAGAATTAGCAAGAGAAAGGTTAGAGAGAACAGGAACAATAAAGAAAAGGGAGAGGGGGAAGAGGAGAGAGAGAAAGGGGAGTAAGATGAGAGAAAGAAAGAAAGAAAGAAAGAAAGAAAGAAAGAAAGAAAGAAAAAAAAAGAAGATGGAGAAGAAGCAATAAGGAGCGAAGTGGAGAAATAAACAGAAAAGGGAGAACGACAGGTAAGTGAGAAAAAGTGAAAGGGGGAAAGGAGGGCAGAAGAGAGAAAGAGAAAGACGAGAGAGAAAGAACAAAGGTGGTAAGTGAGAAAAAGGAGAGAAAGAGAAGGAAATGAAAGTGGAGAGAGAAAGAGAAAGGAAGAGAGAGAAAGAGAAGAAAGCAGGCCGTGGAGAGTGTGGAGAAGGAGAGTGCTGAGAACGGGAGGTGAATCGTCAGTGTTTGTGACTCTGAGAGTCGATCAGCGGGAGTGTGTCCTTTTAGATGAAACGACAACGTTGCAGTAACATGAGCCGCATTCAGCTCGGCGGGGCTGAGATTAGAATGCGATGGAGGAAACGCAGGATCAAACGAGAGGAGGTGAAGACGAGCAGGCAGAGGAGACAGCCTCTGTCAGAAAAGAGGAAAAACACAAGGAAAACTCATGGACAGAGGAGAAGGGGGAGCGCTTGAGTAAAAAATCGGAGGAGGATGATAAGGGAACAAAACAGACCCTGACCATCAGAAAGATCAATGAACACTCACTTTGAGATACAGAACAATAACTAATCAATGCAATGCCATTATCATGTGTGTGCTCTTCACATTCATGCGACAGTGCCAGAGATGTGGTGTTTTCACTGAAAAAAGAAGTTCCTTGAACTTCTAATAGCGCATTAACAGAATAACCATGTGAGTTATTCCGCTTTTCCACTGGCACAAGGAACCACGGCATACCGCTAAAAAATGTTTTTCCATTACAAATAAAGTCATCCGTACCCAAGTCGAACCCGAGCTGCTCGATGGCTTGGCCAAAAGCGGGTCGCAGCCAGGCTGACTGCATCACTGCTTTTTGATTGGTCAAAAAATGTTGTCATGACAACAGACAGACTTTTTTTTTTTTTTACCGTCCACACACAAAAAAACAACAGACATACAAACTGACAACAGGGAAGCAAACAAAGTACAATGACGGTCTGTTTGGTCTGATGATAAATTTCAGTGGGAGTTTTCTATGACACTAACAAATTTATCTTTAACGCTGCGAGAAACGTGAAGGTGATCCAGGACATTGATAAAAAGTTATCTGGGTTAGGTTTCCATCACACCGATAAAGAATGACGAGAAAAAAAAAAAAACTCAAACAACACTATTCATTATAAAAGACCACAATAACAAAAGTGGCTCCATTAGTTTGACTCCATGGACGTGGTTTTGGGACAACCGGCAATAAACTGCCATCACCACCAGCAATACTGTTACTGGGCTGAGATACACTGGAAAATCAAAGTGTGCTACAACTTCCCTGCCATGGCAGTACAGTTTAGGTACAGAACAGCTCCTGTATACCTAGGGGAAGGTGCCTTTACATTCTCTTAACACATTCATGCCCACAGTTAAGCAAAAAATGCCACTTGTCTTATACAGAAACTATACACAAACGTTGTAGAGTTATTCTTCAGATAAACATCTAACAGTACAATTTATTTTTTAAATAAAATGTACATTTCACAGATGTTCCATTGTCCTCAAACCAAAAGATTAGACACACTGTTAGATACATGAAGGTTCTAATTCCTTTTTTTGTCTGAAACCTTCGACCAGGAGAAGATGCCGCCACTGCCAACTTTCTTTGGACATTTCGACCCAGAACCACAACGTTCTCCAGTTGGGTTGGCAGTGATGGCCAGTCACTGCCCAGTTTATCACGGCCTCCAGCTCCACTCCTCCCTTCTGTTACAGCCTCTTTCCGCTCCCCAACCTGTGAGTGGCTGTCTTCTCTACTTCCTTGCTATTCCAAGAGATGTGAGCTTCTTCCATTCAGACTGTGCCAGGAAACCATTGCAGCCTACTGGAAACAGGCCTGTTAACCTATTATCCCTGTATTGCTGGACCAGGTCTAGGTACTTGGTGGCCTTCTTCTCCAAGGCCTCTTCACATCCAAACTATCTAATCTATCAAGATGATGTCCCTCACCTTCTCAGACCAAATATCTATATCAGGCTACTAGGATGTTTGGACGACCTAGGAAAAATTTAGTTTCACTCTCAGGTCCATGACTGTGCCAGTTGCAGGACACGTCTTCTGAGGGGAAGGTGTCTTCTCATCCTCTCTGATGAAATGGATGGATGGAGCTGGCACTACCTGCATCTCTCCTGCTCCAACAAGTCACCCAGTGCTCTGAGGACCTTCTCATGATGTCACCTGTAGCTCCCTTGGCTAAGTGCAATCTTGTACCCCACCAGTATGTGCACCAGTGTTCCTTTCTCTCCACATAATTTGCATCCCTCATTCCTCACCTGTGCAGGTTCATTCATGTTGTTTTACACTGATCAGAACAAGAAAGAGATGCAAAAAGGCTCCAGCTTCAAAAGGACAAGCCCCTTCATATTTCACTTTGGCAGGTCCCACATTGCCCAGGATCCTTGATCCAAGTTACACAGCACTTGACCTTCACCCTTCATCCTCCACCTCAGCATGGATCATGTGTCTCCTCTGGCTTGGATCAGGTTTCCCCATTGTTGAAGTGGGTGGTTCTGGGTCTCCCCACAGACGGCTTGCTGCTGATCTCCTTTAAGCTCAGCATGCTCTCTGCCAGTGCTACTGATGAGCCAGCTATCCACTCGTGTCCTGATCTTGTGGTGTTGCCTGCACCACTGACCTTTTCTTTGCTGGAGTCTCTGTATTTCATCTCAACCCTGCACTGTGTCACCTTTTCTTAAACCACTGATGATAGGGGTAGCCGTAACTGTTCTAACCCAATGTATGGGCCTACTGACATGAAGCTTGGTGGAATTCTGAGCCACCTGTGAGGGTTATTCACTTGCCCCTCGACTCTATCCACTGCTGTCAGAGGCTTTTCATAGATGAGTCCTGATAGCAGTTCCTGTGGGAAGAGTCAGAATTTTCCTGATAGGCCTGATCTTTCCCATCCATTTGTCTACCTGTTTCTCTGGCCAGGATATGTTGCTCCTGTCACTGAAGGAGATGTAATATCACTTCCCTAGATATTTTTCTCAGGTTTTCCTCAGTTGATGGTATAACCTCCCCTCTGGATTTGAAGCTGGTCACTTTCTCATTTCTAATTACCATATGTCTTGACTTCCTTGGTTTGAACTTCATTCTTGCCCATGTTGCCAAGTGGTCAAGTCCCTTCGGGATTCTCCTTGCTTATACATGGGGTGATGCTGTAATAGTTAGGCTAACCATAAAGTTCCTTTTCAAAGGTTGGCGGGATATGGACCCCATTATCAGCCATCTGGATACCTTCAATACCACTGTTATAATATCCATTTCTATGATAAACAATCTGGGGGAAATTGTACAGCATGTTAAGATTCCCTTTTCCAGGTCCTGCCACTGAGTTGTGATTTGGCAGTCTTGAACCATAGCTCCTCCAAAGTAGCTGGTAATCATCCTCCTGACGTGGCTGGAGATAAACTAGAGTTCCATAGCTGTGATGGTGACGTGATGGGCGATATGATAGAGTTCCATAGCTGTATTGATGTGGATGTGAGGGATTGATCCATACCAGGTCAATTCAGACAACTAATATATTGTCTTTGTTCCCTCTGGCCTCAAGGGTCAGTTGGTTGAGGACACTCATGTGTTCCAAACACCCAGAGAAACCAGGGATGCCCCCCTTCTGGACTGACATACTTGTTCTTCACCATGTAAATGGTCATTATTTTGGCCAGGACAGAGAATAATTAATTAATTATTGGGCTTTATTCCCAAAGCTATCACTGTTACTAATACTGTCAGATATATTTACAGATGTGAAAATGTTTTCCTTTACATTAAAGTGCTTAGACTTTAATATTCGGTAATGTTCAGCTATTGAAACTCAACATGCTCTTTTGTGTTAAACGTATATTGGATAGCTAAGTGTTCCCATACCTTTGAAGGATGGACATGGAAACAAACACACACTGTGGTATACTGCAGGACTTTGTGCTTTGATGCTGAAAGGGTTTTGAGGAGAAAAGGGAACAACCAAAAAAAAAAAAAAAAAAAAAAAAAAATTAGGTGAATGAAACAGACTTAGTTGTGTGTGTGTGTGTTGTTCTGGTCTATATCCAGACAGCCCTGTGGGAGGACGGTGCTACGTCCCTAAAGGCCACTCCATCAGCCCACTGCCAAAACGAGCTGAGACTAGGCCTTCTACACACACACACGCGCACGCGCACACACACGCACACACACACGCACACACACAAGCACACACACGCGCACACACACAAGCACACACACAAGCACACACACACGCGCACACACACACACATATACACACACAAACGCACACAAACGCGCACGCACACGCACACGCGCACACACACGCACACGCACACGTACACGCACACACACAGCCAATGGCCTCAAACTCTGAAGACTCTGGAGGCCTCTCACTCTGGAATTTAAAATAAGGGGTGTGTGTGTGTGTGTGTGTGTGTGTGTGTGTGTGTGTGTTGATGTGCATGTAGAGAAACTTCAGGGTATTTCGGCAGGGGACACACAGCTCTCTCTGCAGCCAAATTCACACACTCACAGATTAACTGATGCCGTCTCTTTCACGTGCCCACACACACAAGCTGATTTTACTCTTCCTTACAAGTCTTTAGGAAGATATATATAGGCGCTGTCAGAACAAAACCTCATATCTCCAAAACCCCAGATCCAATGAACCTGAACCTCTGACCTATCCACGCTCCACCCATAAACATGCTCTACTGATGGACGAGGTTGGACAAGGTTTTACAGAATGCTGGCGAAATCCCCTGATCAACCTGATGAATCTGAGCTGGAGTTTAGACTAACAGGAGTTTACAGTTTAAAATGTTACTGAGCAGGACCAGTTCTGTCGTAGCTTACTGAAACAAGTTAAGACTGTCTGTCTTAACAGTTTGACCTTTCATCTATCTTAGAAATATGCGCTGGTACTCGAGTACTCTGTTAACTGTCAGAGGTCAAATACTGAAATCACTATTTGGGTCCTTGTTATCATGGAAAGCCACTGGTTTTAACAAGGGTGAACTTTCTTACTCATATTTAGGACTGAATAAATGTGTGTTGTTACAATTAAATACATGGCAGCTGGTGGCCTGTTGGTTAGGGAGATGTCCCTAGAAGGTCCCAGAAGGTCATGGGTTCGAATCCCAGGACTGCCAATGGCACTACTGAGGTTCCCTTGAGCAAAATACCGTCCTCACTCACTGCTCCCCGGTTGCCATTGTTGGCTGCCTACTCCTTCCCTCAGGTGAATGGGATCACACATAAATAACACATTGTCAAAGATGTGTTGTTAAAGATATGGGGTAGCATGATTGTAACTAGGCTAAAGAGTGTTAGCTAGAACTCAAAGCACCGAAAAGATATTTCCTCGATCCTCAGCGTTACCTCAACAAGGTAGTTGACACTAGCACTTCAACCAAGAGAAAAATCTTTATGTAGAACACCACATGTTCCAGTCAAAGTTTCAGTAACATCTAATAAACTCCAAATGTTTGCATTAGCAAAATAAGTAAGTGTTCTTTTCCAGGCAGGTTCACTACAGCTCTGGTTGTTTTAGACTTGTTAATTATCGGAGGATACGGGCACGTTCAGACTATTGTTGTAGCCATTGCCTGATTGATGAAAGGTCAACATACTTTTATCCCATTTCATTAGTGTGTTCTCTAATCTGCTGTTGATGATTGATTGGGATAGTTTGGCCTCTGTGTCGCCTCATATTTATACCCCAGTGAAACAGAAAGTCATTGCTGACCACTTAAGAGTTAATGAACACTTAGGTGGACTGAAATACATGAAATGAAATATAAATATAAATGAAAAAAAACATGCTTCTACTGATAGCAATATTTGGTGAGGGTTTTGTCTGTCTGTCTGTCTGTCTGTCTGTCTACTATATCATTAGCTGGTCAAAAAAATCATGAAAGAGTGAAGCTTTAAATAAACCATGCTGTGTGTGGCCTTTATTTCTTACAGTGACAAAAAAGCCCTTCATGAAGATTGCCAGCATCTATCTTAGCATTACATTAATCCTACAAGCTGTGTTGTAAAAACGTATTCACAAGCAGATTTCTGATTAGACAAAAATAATGAATAAGTTCATTTAGTTTTTATTTCTGTTGCAACTGGAAGTTCCTTTCATATTTTAAACAGAAAAGCACTAAGTATTTACTGTAACGCCAGCTGGAATCCAATTAAAAGACCTGCAAAATTACAAGATCTGGCATGTCTAAGCTGCTGCAAATCAGTACTGAGTGCTCCCTCCTATTGAGGTGCGTGTTTACTTTCCAAGACTGCGCTGTTTTATTTAAGCTGCGTGTGTTCAGGGCTCTGTTACAAACAACAGCTCTGTTTCAATGGACGTTTCCCATGTGTCTAAATAAATAAAAGCAATAAATGACATATGAAACTAAAAAAAGAGTTATCGTTCTCCACCAGTCAGCACCATGGACAGCTCCAGCAGCAGAAAACAGCTGTTTCTGGTCAATTTTTGGCCGGCGACAACGACAATGACAACGACAACAGCAACAGCAATGTACTTTTCTTAAAATCAAGGTTCCCGATAAACCATTCAGATAATGGTGGATGGAAGAACACAGTAGCCATTCAATGAAGTGATGAGGTTTTCAGACAGTTGGGTCTGATATGATATGTCCAGTGTGTGTATGGACTTCAAATTTACATGCATAATGTCAAGTACATGTAAATATGGACAAACAAATACATTTCAAAATGAATAGGGAAAAAAATTCCTACACCATAAATGAACATTTACAAACACTAGTATTTTGTTACAAAGCAGTTGTTACCAATTCCAGTTCTATGGTGAGAAGTTCTTCCTTCTTGCAGCATTGTGGCACAATTTTTGACCAACAATCTTTAAGAACCGTCTTCACTTCCTCAAGGTTGCAGGGGTCCCTCTGAAGGACTTGCAATTTTAAAATCCTTCAGTGGGATTTGAGTCAGGAGATACAGGCCATGCAAGCACCTTGACCTTCTGTTGAATGATTTTGGCTGTGTATGCTTGGCTGTAATGTTCTCCCTGCCTTTTCCCAGTTTGGCTTTTTGTAACACTCTGTCTTCCCATTTTCTTGTGTATGTTGTTGTTTACACTCTCCATGTGCCTTTGTTTATGTTCCATACGAGTATGTTTTAGTCTTAGCCCCACCCCCCTGTTATCCTGTCTCTTGTTCCCGTCTCCTCCCCTGCCAAAGTGTATCCCACTGTCTATACTGTACATACATACTGTATATATATATATTATATATACATATACATATATATATATATATATATATATATATACATATATATATATATACATATATATATATAAATATGTGTATACACACAC
>JBBPCZ010121080.1:0-10001 GCA_037974445.1 Brycinus macrolepidotus | reverse complement strand
ATGTTCTCTTGTGTTTTTGCTGGCAGAAACAAACCCACTGCTGATAGAAATGGTTTCAAACAATTTGCACAGGTGCCAAAGACTTTTACACAGTACTGTATATATATATATATATATACACTGTGTCTCCCAGTCTACCCCTCCATTTCACTTTCCGCTGTGTGGCCACACATCACAGACCCAAAATACCTCCAGTCCACAACATTCCTCAGAATATACATACACACAAACTTATATATTTTTATTTATATAATATTTGTATAGTATACATTTTTATACTATACTGTTGTGTTGTATAACTTTTATTCGAGTGGTTATGCATGTTAGGAGTGTGTAATATAATGATTTGTGATCTTTATTGTGATAAATTATGGCACAGCACACTTTTCCGAGTATATGATGAGTACTGTGAGTACTTTCAGAACACTGAACAGCTGCATTTACAGACAGTCTGTGAACAACTATTTGTCTCCTCTTAAATAGCTCATTTTTTCTCATGTCGACTTAAATCAATCGTTTTACTGGTGAAATTGTCTACACAAATTGTTTGCAAAATAAAAAACTGGAATGTATATTCTGTATTGTGAACAGTATTGAGAGAATGTAGAACAACGAACCACACCCCTATGCAGGATAGATCAAAAGTGCTTTCTGTCTATTATCCAGTATGAAATATACAGGCCATTAGTACAGAATATCACTGTGAATGTGAACAGAACAAAGGCAATACAGCCTAAAACCATGCCCGAGCATCGCTCTTATATTAGAGTAAATTGATGGAAAAAAGATCCCATGGCTAGAAAAAACAACCTCACCTCGCCAGGCCAAACACAGAGGTGAAGATAGAAGCCATGAGATTCCTTTCTTCCAAGAAATAATCAGTAAAGTAATCTCATTACAGTCTGAGAGAAGTGATGAATAGTTTGTAATGAATTACTTTCTTGAGTAACGGCCCCAACATTGATCATGCCTCCAACTTTAGTGTGTGAGTGTGTGTGTGTGTGTGTGTGTGTGTGTGTGTGTGTGTACACGCATTCCTTTAAAGGTCACTGGAAAGCGGTTCCTCTCCCTCCACAGGTGGCATCCGTATAGAATATTGTTTTCTCTTGTCAGGAGAGTTACAGAACTCTGTGGTGAACGTGTGAAATGGTAATTACATTAGCTACGGCCAGCGGGAGGAGTGCTGATCCCATTTTTTTCCCAGGTGACAGCAAACCTGGGTAGCAGCCTTAACAAAACAACAGCTGATAAAATGTTAACGACATGAATCCTGCATACTCAGGTGGGTGAAGGTTAGTGAAAAAACTAAATCAGAATTTAGTCCATAACCGAAATAAAATAAAATCGGACTGACAAAAGAATTCATTATTTGTGTTAGACCAAGTAATACACACAAAGCAACATACAGTACAATACATGCATGAATTATGACCCCTCAGATGATCTACATATCAAAAGCAACAACTGCCTGGGTCACAGAGCCTAAATGCGGAGGCTTACGGGTGTTTTCATGCCTTGCCTGCGCACCAAAGGCTGGAAACCCCAGCGCGGTTTATTGTGGCTGAAGACTGCCCTGCAGCATAGAATTCCCAACGTGGCCCCTGAGGACACCGAACTCTCACTGCGATCTCCACAGCATGATACTGTCAGTCCTATAGACGAGACCTGTGTGAAAGAGATATGCATGTAAAAACAGGCCTTTTTCTGCAGAGTCCCCACAACAATCCTTTAAAAAAAAGACTGCTTCAGGTTTAACATAAAGGATACAAAAGACACTGCATGTTTTTGCCTTTATGTATACCAGCCTTGATACACTTTTGGTTCAGCAAAACTCTTACAGTGCATTAAAAATTATAATGAAGCAATTATTTGCAGCACTTACATAGACAAGATATGAAAATACTGTCAGTCCATCAACCGAAGGCTGCAATGCTATCCCAGTACCAATACAGCATCAGAAATTAAACTGTGGAGGAGAACTTTTAAAACCCTCATAGATTAGTGATGACTGTAAAAAAAAAAAAAATCAGCCATGAAAACCAGCATCAGCTAAAAACAGACTTTTTGTTCACTATTCATCCTTATGGAACAAAGCCAAGAAACCATCAGTTAAATATATCAAAGCAAATGCCTCTACAGTTTGCTTTCAAATTTGAATGATGAATGTCAATCTTCTTTAGATGATTTCCAAAAAAAAATGGACAATCATTCTCCTTACTCGTCCTGGAAAGATACACCTTAAAATCACTAAGCCTAAAATATGCATGTAAGGACAGAACACTGGTGCTCAACTCCACAGTGTGAGTCTGTTCATGTTACTGAGCATAGCCTCTGGCCTGGGTGGACACCAGCCACCGCACTCAACAAGCTTTAAGAGGATGCTCAGTCTTTAGTGCCTATTGTGCTTAATTCTGTGTTTGCAGAGCACTCACTGACTCTCTGGAAATTCTCCTAATCCCCTATCACCACAGCGGGATTGACACGGGAGAGTTTATTCCTGAATCTGCACAAGTAATCCAAATGAAGACGTTACTTAGGGTAAATCCTGTCGAAAGCTTTGGGTGCTAGTAGGAAAGGGTACTTTGTGGACTAGATAGCCCCTCATTATGGAGATAAAGCTGGACAGCTGATGTATTTGCCATTTAACCTACACTATATGGACAAAAGTATTGGGACACACCTCTTTTTCAGGGTTTGGGCCCCTTACTTCCAGTGAAGGTCAGTCTTAATGTTTCAGCAGACTAAGACATTTTGGACAACGCCATACATCCAACTTTGTGGACACAGTTTGGGGAAGAACCTTTTCTATTCCAGCATGACTGTGCCCGCAGTTCTGACAGTCAGGGAAAGTTCAATCTGCCATTTCGGTCCCAAAACTGACATAAGTCTTGATGCATGACCTTAGAGAAAAGGAGGGGGTTCAGCTGGACTGTGCTTGATGCTCCAAGAGAGCACGTTGTGACCCGTGGACTAATCAGTGCTGACAGAGACGACAGAGCTGGACCATTTTTCACTTGGTAGGTGACAGTTAGAGTTTTAAATCTAATGCAAACAGTCACAGGAGGCCAGTGAAGGGTTCGCAGTAGTGGTGTGTGAAATTTTGGTGTATTGAAGACTTGATGTGCTGCTGCAAGTTACAGTAGTCCGGTCCTGAGAGGACAAGTGTCTGGACAAGTATTTTAGTGGTGTCAATTGTGAGGACGGGACAAATTCTCCTGATGTTCTAAAAAAGGTACCTGCAAGAGAGATTGTTAATGTGAGATGAAAATGAGACCTCTTCATCTGAGAGAACACCGAGATTTTGTGCTTTTGATGTGGAAGTGATGACAGCATTTCCAAAAGTGATGACCAGGTCAAGTCTTGGGGATGTGTCCCCTGGGAATTACAGGAGCTGCGTTATGCTGGGATTCAGCTTCAGACGATGTGCTGTCACCCAGGAGAAAATATCATTCAGACATGCAGAGATCCGGGCTGAGATCTGAGAGTCAATGGGAGGAAAGCAGATGAATTGAGTTTTGTCAGCATAACAGTGGTAAGAGAAACCCTGTGAAGACAAAATATCACCTAGAGAGCAAGCATATACGAAAAAGAGAAGGGGGCCAAGCACTGAGCCTTGGGGAACACCAGTGGTAAGTCTTCACGGGGCAGACACAGTTCCTTTCCATGACACTTGCTAACTGTGACCCTCAAGGTAAGACACAATCCATTCCCATGAAAATCCAGTGAGTTTAGTGAATGAATTCAGGAGGATCTGATGGTTGACAGGGGGTCCCTTTTTGGCAAAAGTATTATAATTAATATAATAATTTAATTTAATATAATTTCACATTTTTGCGTTGTGATTTCATAATATTTCAATGCATTGTTACATAACACTGATATTCTGGACATGTTCTTTTTGTAACCAAGTACCAGTTACAAGAGAAACTGCAGATCACCTCTTTGATGCCCTCACCTTCGTGCAGTTTTCGAATAAGCCTCATTTGGCAAGCTACGTCACCATCAGCAATATGTCACTTTAATGACTGAGAAATACAACGAGCTACAGTCAGGTGGGAAATGTCATTTAAGTCTGGGAGGTTGTGACATAAAAATCTGTGTCAGTCAACATATGTTGAGTCAGTTTCACATCGGAAAAGCACATATGATGATAGACACCAGCTGACACCAATTAGAATGTGGCTTTTGTACATTTATGTAAATTAAGTTAAATCATACAGGCTTTGTGTAGGAGTCATGTAGGCTTACAAAAGTCCCCTTAAGAAAAGCCTAGTCACTTTTTTTCTCTCTCTTTTCTTCCATATTCTCTTATTCTCCAAACCTTTGTCTTCGTGTGCGGTTACGGTCTGCAGAACAATGAGAAGAACATATCAAAGCAGTGCGGTTTGCAAACCACATCAAAATGAAACCCTTTCACACACCAGTGTCTGTCTTCATACAAAGCTGTAGAAAACCTGCTCTCAGCAGGGTGTTAGAGGATCCCTGGATTTGCCAATTACGCATTCCCTGTCAGGGTGGACCACAATGAAAGGGTCCTGACCTATTTCTCTGTGTAAAGCTACAGCAGCCTGAACTGACAAGCTGCAGAAGGAAAAACCACAGCCACTGGCCTGATCCATCTCCACTTTCTCCCCAGCCTGACAAGAGCCCAGACTCTTAACAATGCTGCTACTAATTTGCTCTGCAGGTAGAACTAGGTTATCACACTGAGTAATGTCAAGGGGCTCATATAATTCAGAACCTCTGAAGCAAGTTTTATGATGAACACGATAAAGTTTAAAAGCTGACAGTTCACTCCCCAGTTCACATGGCCTATAGATGGAAACTAAGCTGCACAAACAGCCTATTTTGAATGTCTTGTTCTTGTAAAGTCACAAAATGAATGCAACAGCAGTTTAGCTCCACCCATTCACAATGAGTGCCTGAGGCACAATACAGGGCCACCAACCAAAACATCTCCATTTTCATCTCCATTTGTGTCTCCATTTTATCCAAAAATGTCCAAAATGACTTAGAATTAAGTTTAGTTTCATTAGCTTACATTGAATGGTAGGAATGTTTTTTCTTCTCCTGTAATTATCTGTAAATAAAAGGCTGGTATGAATTGTTGCTATATGACAAAAACATAATGTTCTATTTAATTTAATATTTGACAGCAAATGTGTTTGAGAAGTTGTGACTGAACATACTTAATACACTTTTTGCATATTTAATTGGGTTTATTGATTTGTTTTGCCTTAATGGCTCCGGGCTTGTGCAGCAAACACATCATACCTGTTTGTTTTTTTTGTTTTTTTTAAATATATTGTGTTTTTGCACGCTATTTGCACTTTTGTGATTTTGCACGCTATTTTGTATATCTGTATATCTAACTCTTTTTATTACCTGTGTCTTGTCTTGTCACTGTCATTCTGTTGCACTGTAGAGTTCTGTCACTAAAACAAATTCCTCGTATGTGTAAACATACCTGGCAATAAAGCTTATTCTGATTCTGATTCTAAAGCTTATTCTAACTGCTGTCTATGACTAAAAATGAGTTTAATTTGTCCACATATAACATGATTCCTTTTTTCCCCAGTTAGTTCATTATCAGTAATGTCCCTCATGTAGATACTGACACAGCTGTACACCTGTACAACACAGCTCACCCTGACATCTACTTAATTGATTTATTAATTGACTTTTTTCAGAATGTCTTACTCATATCCGTCTTCATTATGCATCTCGCCTACACTTACAGTTTCCAGACAGATCCTCCACAGCCTTCAACATGATTCATTACCATTTTAGCATTTTTAATACGTAAACATTTAGGTTAAGTCTTAACTGACTTGATGTTGGATCTTCTTAACTCATCCAGAAACTGTTTTCCTGGAGTTGTCAAAGTTCTAGTAAATCGTGTTTTGTCTCAAAATAATGAGGTCAAATAATGTTATAATTTTGTTTCGCAACCGTTTACTGGAAAACTCCGCCCTCCAGTGCTAGGATTGGGAAATGACTAAATATTGAAGGCAGTAGCCAGTCACAGTCTGGGAGGGCGGAGCTTGCCCGAAACAGGTGCTACGGCAAAATCACACAGAAAAGACTTGAGAAACTTTCCCGCTCCAGATCCTGTGACGCGCCAGTGTGCGTCTGGAGGCTGTTAGCAAGTTCTATTTAAGATGTTTAGCACATTTTAAGCGATGAACGAACAACAACACTTCAGGCCTTTTACGTTAATGTTTTGCAGGCGTCTTCTCAAAGGACCTGAATTAAAAAGAGAGTTCCACTGATTTCTTGAAATTTCTGTAAAATAAACTGAGATGGAGGGAAATGGTGCATTGTACTGACCTGGATGACTCTACAAGGTGATGGGACAGTCATCAGTACAGTTCACACATCACCATTTCATCTACTGTCCAACCAGGTCACCGACAGGCATCAGAATTTTATATGTAATGTTGACAATGGTAAAATAATGGTCAATCTGAAATTAAGTCTTTAGGTACTGTTTGGTCTCACATCACCTTGAATCTAATTCTCAGCCATGAATGGATTAACAGATTAACCAGTCAGAGATAACATTAAAACAACCGGTCTAATATTGTGTTGGTTCCTCTTGTGCTAATAGAACAGCTCTTACTTGTCGAGGCATGGACTCCACAAGACAAATGTGTGCTGTGGTATCTGGAACCAAAGACGTTTAAGTCCTAGCTTGTGAGGTGGGGCCTCCATGGATCAGACTAGCTTGTCCAGCACATCCCACAGATCAACATCATTAGGTATTTTTTGCTTTTAAGTTTATTCAACAATTCATGTCACCTGTCAGTAAAACTAACTTTATGGGAGGTTAAGGGGGTTTATAGCTGTCACTGCAAAATGTGCTGATATGACTGACTTTTGGGGGTCCCTTTCCCCATATGTTTTTGGGGAGTGGGCATCTAAACATCTGCCTGCTTTGCTTCTCCTGACAGTGCAAGCCTGAGCCAGCATGTTCATAACCATTTCATATAATAACTTTAAGTTATGATGTAGCTTTTAGAGACATTACAGGTCTCTGCCAGCACCGCTGTGACCAAAGCTGACACTGTACATATTTCTGAGACAGTACATTTCACATCAAATCTGAATGACTTTGTTTACACTGCGATTCATTCTGCAGAAATTTTGATTTGAAGTTTAATTTTCAGGGTCTCAGTACGTTGAGGTTACTTCCTAAGGAATGGCAACTGTTATAGCCTGAGTAGAGAGATGACAATCGTTGCGCTGACTGAAATGACTGCTATGTTACTGAAGTTAAAGCCTTGAGTCAGGAATATATTCATCTGAGAACGTTTAATGCAACAGTGACAGACCCTGACTTTTTTCCTTTCAAACCTTGAGTGCCACCTCAGCTTCCATCAGAAGTATGCATATAACAGCGAGAGCAAAGTGCTTATTCTCATGCTTCACGTCTTTCACACCCTTCAGGCTTTTTTGTGCAGATTTCATGCTCGCCGGAGAGAAGGTGCAGCCGGCCACCTGTTTCTGTTTTGTGTCAGCGTGGGGTTGCAGTCGAGGTGATACTCAGTTTAAGCAAAGGAAAATGAAATTCACATCCTTCACCTGGGCCCTGAGTGGGAGGTGGCCTCAAAACAGAGGCGCATGCCTTGTTTGCCTGATTCCTGAAATATGCATAGCCGAACAGAATCACGCTTTTAATGTGAAGTTCTCACAGAAGTCATAGAGTTTGAACGAGCTTCGCAAATTGTGCTTTGATTGCTTTTTAATCGGAGTACAGGAAGACAGTCATTGCTCAGCCATGCAAGTAATTGGTTCACTCTTAGTCATTACATGCCCTGCATGGATGGCTCTTTTTTAATCCTGGCATATGTTGCAGTGATTAGAAATGTACAATTACAGTATGAAAAATCACCCTCACGACTCTGCACTCTCAACTATCTAGTCTGTATGACATGATTACATAACTCATGTACGCAGGTTGTCACCTTTGTTTTCTGTGCACAGAATTAGTTATTTGCTTAATAGATATACACCAATCAGCCATAACATTAAAACAACCGGTCTAATGTTGTGTTGGTTCCTCTTGTGCTAACAGAACAACTCTTACTTGTCGAGGCATGGACTCCACAAGACAAATGTGTGCTGTGGTATCTGGAACCAAGACGTTTAAGTCCTAGGTTGTGAGGTGGGGCCTCCATGGATCAGACTAGCTTGTCCAGCACATCCCACAGATCAACATCATCAGGTATTTTTTACTTTTAATTTTATTCAACAATTCATATCATCTGTCAGTGGTTTTAATGTAATGGCTGATCACTGTGTGTGTATATATATAATTTTTCCACATTTGGCTCCACATTTGTTATAGCTGGTTTTGAATTTCATTTGCTGCCTTTGCCACCATTGACCATTGTCCAGTGAAATGCTCTTGTAGATAGATAGATAGGTAGATATGCCTTTATTGTCATTGTACTGAAGCAGGATGCTACTCATACAACGAAATTGTAGGGGCTACTTAACGGTGCAAACAAGTACAGACAGTGAACATAGTGCAGACAGTAAACATAGTATAGACAATGAACATAGTATGGACAGCAAACATGAAATTGCGCACAGACAATAATGACCCACAATATTTACAAGGGTAAGGGTTAAAAAAGTAAGTGCACTTATTGAGATGAAATACAATTGCACTTATGTGTGTGTATATATATATATATATATATATATATATATAATTAAATTAAAAAAAAAGATATGCACTATACAAAAATAAATAAGTAGTTGTCATGGCGGGGCTTCTTCTCCTTTGGAACGTAGAAGGTCAATTAACAGGCCACAGCGCCCTTGGTATTCAATGCTAGAGCATGTCTGGTGTTTTTTTAACCTGACATCCAGATAAATTGGGACAGGGGTAATTAAAACAACAGCTTGGTTCTCAGCTTTTGAATGATGAACCCTCAGCGAGCAGAACCCCAGATGACTGAATCCAGACCGGCCTCTTGGCTGGCATGTCAATGAGGCATTGTGTGTCTGTGACCTTTAACCTTTAAGTCTGGCTGCTTTTTGGCACAAACACAAGAGATGAAGAGGCATTGAGGCCGCAAAAAGTGTTACATCACTAATGAAATAATGTAAAACATACATTAATCCTAAAGAGCCTGCATACTAGGAGTGGGCTTTACACAAACAAGAAATCAATCAATATTATGATTAATACCATCTTTATTATAGAAATAAAAAATCTTGAGCTGTTATTCTTCTCAGGAAATCATTATATTTATATCGTACACGCACACACACACACACACACACACATACATACATTTACACACACACACACACACACACACACACATGTATATATTAAACATATATACACACATGTATACACATAAAATATATTCGACATTTGAATATTCATCAAACCCAATAAAATGTACATTTCAATGTAGAAAATGTTCATTTGCATGTTTAAGGCAACACTCTACAGGTTAATAAATATGTTTTTTAAACAATAGATATAATAAATCTGTGCCTTAATATTACTGATATTTTTGTATTGGATTTTTGCATTGGACTGGACCCACTCATCCTTACACTGCAACCCACAGCCTGAAAAACACTGGTATGCCATTTCCATTTCTACTGGTGACGACCAAAGAGGAGTGGTGGGAAAGGCAGGGACAGGACAGCTGAGCGGGAGTGAAATGTGTGACGCTAACATTAAGTTCATGCTTGGTTATAAAATATTCAGGGCCAATCAACACCCCAGGTGTAAACCATCCCTGATTCACAGCAGGTAAACAATATATCAAAATCATCCCATAATGCTGTGTGATGTGACATCAATTCCCAGGCCTTATAGTGAAAACAGAACTTGCCTGTGTGATACAAGTACTGTTAGATACACTTCATGAACAAAACTAGTGGGACGTGCCTGTTTTTCAGGGTTTGGGCCCCTTTACTTCCAGTGAAGGACAGTCTTAATGCTTCAGCAGACCAAGACATTTTGGACA
>JBBPCZ010121079.1:0-10002 GCA_037974445.1 Brycinus macrolepidotus | reverse complement strand
TTGGAGGGGATGAATCCTGTCCTCATAATACGCTTGACAGTTGACATTGACAGCTGACTGGGGCAGCTGGTGGTCTGGTGGTTCGGGAGTTGCCCCTGTGATCGGAGGATTGTGGGTTCGAATCCCAGGACTGCTAGTGGCACCGCTGAGGCACCCTTGAGTAAGGTACCGTCCCCACACACTGCTCCCTAGATGCCCCCGTTGGTGGCAGCCCATTGCTCTTCTTCACTTGGTGAATGTGTTAAATACAGAGAAAGAATTTCACACTGTGGGATGTGCTGTGCTGTGGTGTGTTCACATGTGACTACAAGGGGCCACTTTACTTTACTTACACATTCCTAGTTTAACACCTTTGTGTTAATATATGACAGTATAAAAAACTATTTCACATCATATGATGGGTCAGGTGTTAAGAACAGCGTCCTGGTAGAAACTGGTTTCTATTGTTTACTGACAGAGTTAGAAATGTGGAGATAAGCTGCGTTACAATAGATAAGAGGAGGATTTAGCATATTTCTGGAGGTTGAAAAACACAAGGTGCAGAGTATTTTGCTGCTCAGTGCAAATTCACTTTAAAGAGGCACAACTTGAAGGTATAAGTTCAACCTCTACAGTCACACTCACAAGGAAATGGGAAATGTGTTCTGAAAGACGAGTGCATTTATAAAAAAAAAGAAAATCAATCGACCTTTTACGGTGAAGTCAGGTCTTTGGAAGAAAACCTGAATGGATAATACATACTTACTGTCCTCAGAATCAAAAGAGAACCTCAAGTATTGGTGAAAAAGAAGTTCTCACCCAGCTGCACAGTTCTTGTCTCTGAGTTACATAAAGAATGGATGGCACAGAGATTTCAACAGCTACTTGTGAAAGAATATGAGAGCAAAGAAAATTTTAGGCTCTCCGCTGAAGAGAGCTCTACAAAAATTTTACGTAACAGCCCTTGGATAACAGTAATGCTAGTGCACATCAATGACTGCTAATGACACTTAACTGATACAAGTAGTCCAACATAAAATCCTGCCAATATCATGCCATTATAACAGATTCTGATATATTACTAGTGGTCAAAGGAGTGTAGATGAATGTGGACTGCATGGCTTGCATCTACAAGCTGAATTTTTAGATCAGCGCTGGCTCATTTACCTCAATACAGATTCTGAAAGAGAACAAAGCTGGTTCAACAAGTCTCCCACCACAGCTAACCGCACAGAGCAAGCCTAAATATAGAGGAACATCAAGGAGCTAACCAGAGGAACGTGCCAAGCGGTTAAGAAAATAATGCTGGGAAGAGTTCTAACAGGATAAATGAACTGAAAATGGATCTATATGAACTCCTCATGAAGGTCCTTGATGAAAAGCATTTCCCTCATCAGTAATAATTAAGAAGGCGAACAGCTTTGCCAGTAAAACTCTCATTTCCTACAATTAAATCAAAGTACCAGGAGATCTCTGCTCATGGTAATCATGATGAATGGCTGGAGAACACGTGCTGGAATAAACTGGGTCAGGTTTTGAGTTCTCAACCTTTCTTCTCCAGTGCATCCGGGTCTCTCTTTAGCGCTCATCTTTCTTCACCAAGGAGAGGATGCTTTGAGAGGCGCAAAAAGACACAAGTCAGCAGAACGTCACGAGCATCTGGAGGCAGACCTTGAGGCGACTGATCAATCTCAGCTGGTGTGATAGATTTTAGCTAAATATAGGCTTTTGCTCCAGAGATATGGAGGTATCATCTGCTACTGGATGAAACTAGACCCCATTTGACACCAGTGGGTCATTCTGCATTGCTTCCAACCACTAGTCAATGATTTTCAGGAGAAAAAAAAAAACAGCTACTACATCAACTGCATGTTAATTAATTATGCAGCAGCAGTTCAATGCAATTTGTCAAACATGTTTCTAAACATATTTCAAATACATTCCACATAAAAATTCATAAGGGACTGAACACAGAGATGTACAGTCCTGTGCAAAAGTCTTAGGCACCAATGCAAAATGTTTGAAGCCATTTATATCAGCAGTGGGTTTCTTTCTGCCCCTAGTGAACATAAGAATAAATGCAAACAAACAAGCAGTTAAAAGTATCAAGATTATTTTTTTCTAAAAAGTAGTTGATATTTTGTGAGCTGGTTAGAAGAACTCCAGATTTCTGCTCGATGTCTCCAGCCATTCTGTGGATTTATAAAATTCCATAAGCAACACACCTAAAGCAATCTAATGAAGTTAAAAGCCAACCCAGGTATCTGACGGAGCTACAAGTAATACTGGGCTTCCATAAGGAATAACAAAGTGCATCTCCGCCAGATGGCTGAAAGAGGCAAATCCAGTCTGCTTTACCACTCTAAACCAGATCCAGTTAGAAGAAGCTGTAAATGAACAGCCTTGTGACAAGTGATGGCCTTCTTCTAAAGACACACCACCTAGAGAAAGATGCAGCAATGTTGAGCGGCCCCTCGCTGTAATTGTAAGGGGGGGGGGGGGTGGTGATGTGCTGTTAGAGACATCTCCTCCTTCCGTGGAGCAGTGAGAGTAGTGTGTGATTTAAGATGCCACAGAGACGCAGCCGAGACGAGAAGGGTGGTGTGGGAGCACTGGGTGGAAAGTTTAACTGTTCTTCGGTGCTAATTAAAAGCAGCAGGGAGTGACAGAAGAGAAAACGAGAGACAATAGGAGCTCCAGAGACTTGGTCTAAGTGCCGCCCACACAACGAAGCATCTCCAGACAAGTCTGGGATCCCATAAATGTCCATTCTTATGCCCTTTTTTATGCTGCATAAACATTCATTCATTTATTCATTTTGAAAAGACACTTTTCCATAAGTCTACAGGAACTGTGCTGTACCTAAACCCTACTGCAATGGCACATTTTGGCCAATAAGAAAGCCGTGAAGAAGTCAGTTCAGCTGTGGCCCACTTTTGGCCCCGCCATCAAGCAGCTCGGGTACGGCTCGGGTACAGGTCACTTTATTTGTAAAGAAAAACATTTGTTTGCAATACAGCACGGTTCCTTGTGCCAGTAGAAAAGCGCCATAAGTCACTTATCCTAACCGGGGTTGTTGGGAGGGGGTGCTGGAGTCAATCCCAGCGCTCATATAGGGTGAAAGGTGGAGAAGTGCCCTGGACAGGCTTGCTGCAAAAACATGTTTTAAATGTACCATATTTGTGATGTCACAAAAATATCCCAGTAGTTTAGAACTGCCCATTCAAGTTATTATAAGCTATTAAGTGTTTGAGCCTATACAGCTTTATGGTACAGAAACCCACACAAACATTACAATTGGAACGCAAAATACAAGAATAATACATCTTAAAGGATACAGGCCCTTTAAGATGCACAGTCGAGTTCAGGTAGTGCATCGGACGCAGATGTCTGCTCTCAGATGACAGGGCAGCTGTCTGAATAGATCTGGACATATCTGTGTATGGGTGACCTTGTGAAGGTTTCATTCATCTCAGTTACATGAGAATGACTATAGAAAACAAATGTGTTTAAATTAGTGTGGCTCCATTTCCTACTGTTGGATAGACCAGCCATCCAATTTATCCAATTAATCAAGACAGCCACAATGAATTAATCAAGACAGACACAATTAATACATTTTGATTTATCAAAACATTATAATAAAATACACTTTTTTCTAGGCCATACAAGGCCATTCCTTCACTCAGGTGCTCACTGTGGAAACATGCTACTCATTCTCACTTAACTGAGACAAATCTAGCATTGTCACCCATGCACAAACATGTCCAGATCTATTCACACAGCTCTCTTCACTCTGAGATCAGACATCTGCGCCCAGTGCGGTACCTGAACCCAGTGCCCTGTCTGGGTCTCTGATGCGAAAGTGCTTTAGAACAATGGTCAGAGTGAGCGGCCCCTGGCTCCCGAGGTTAGCGCGCCTGGCTGGGGAGGAGAAGGTAATTCTGGCTCAGCCCTTAATCATACAGTAGGTGCTGATACAGTTGCCTGGAAAGCCCACAGCTGACAAAGGCATGCATGGCATGCAGACACTGGGGAACATTGTTCTGCTGAAAAAGAAGGACATTCAAACTTTAAAGAAGCCTTGTCTCCACTGACGTCCTCTTATGACCAGTTACTGATGGAACTTAATATACATGAACATCTCCAATCTCTATATGTCCCTAGAATTTAGACAAATTTAAACAAGATGTGCCTTTATGTGTAAATAACTTCTGCCAGGTTGCCCTTTATTGTACATTATTCACCAAAGCAGTATGGGTTGAAACACTCTTTGTAATTTTGACATGAATGGGTGGGGCTAAACAAGGCAGATATATGTAAATTAACTGTTTTGTGACATCATAATGCAGTGCATGCTTCAACCAACATGCATTAAATAAATAATAATAAAAAAAAGCCAGCTTTCCAAGATATTGGCCCTTTAAATCTTTTCACAGTTTTAAATGTCTCAGAGCAAACATCACATCAGTGCCATTTGTCAGAAGGTGCGAGAGAGCAGGCAGCCATCTGTATTGGCTGCCCCTCAGCAGGGTTCTGCTCAGCCTGCTGCACCAAACATGCTGCCCTAAATGCAACTGATGAAGGCTGCGAGGGCGGCCTAATGCACATAGTACTTTATTACATCATTTTGCCGCTATTCAAAGAAATTTTGAGTTTCATTTTGAGGTTAATTCCTCGCTCCACCCAAACATGTCAGTGACTTTAGTCCTTAAATCACCCTCAACATTACGAATCTCAAATAAGTCATGTTGGTTTTTAATATAATTTCAGCCATAAACACAGTACACAGCGAAACGAAACAATGTTCCTCCAGGACCATGAAGCAACACAAATAACAAAAAACAGAAACACTGCAAGACTACACAACAGTACAATACTTTACAGGACAAGACAACACACAGTGCAGTCGACAGAAGCAGTACCAGCACTAGCGTGACTGAATACAGTATTGTGAGTTAATAAGTGTGCAAAAAAATGCAAAGAAATGCAAAGACTGAGATAGACAGCAATAAATAATTGTGCAAAAACAGCAAGCAGCAGAAACAGGATTAGAGAAAAAATGTATAGTATATAAATAAACAGAAGGCTATTTACAGTGTCAGTTGGGGAGTAAGTTTTCTTTTCTGCTCATCTGACATTTATAATTATTCAAGGTTTAAATTTTCATTTATAGTAAACACAGGTGTGTTAGTCCTGGCATACAACAGCAAAGAGAGTGGCCTAAGGCTGGAGGTGAAAAACACTAATCTGCACTCTGAAAGTCTATACTTTTGAGTAAATATTAAGTGTATATTTATGTTTATATTATCCACAATATCCTCAGTGGTGAGGAAAGGAGGTGACCACAGGCCTGTGAAAATACTGGTGGTGTTGTGTAGGAGGACAATGATAAGCCTATGTCTTCTCTTCCATGCAACACAAACTTTAATCTCATCGAACATAAGACAATACAGATAGGAAGCTGATGCCAGAGGGGGATTATAATTGCTTTAATTTCTAGCAATTAGTTTTAAAAAATCTTTGATTTAATCATTTGAGACACCCTTTCTTGTAATAAGGAGCAGCTAAAAATAGACTTGAAGGAATCATATATATCATATATATATATATATACATATATATATATATATATATAAAACACACACACACACACAAAATCAGTCTTACAGTGGGGAGGGCTTTGAGACAAAATGCATAGTGCGTAATCACTAGACATGAGCACTGGGGGTGCTGCCTAATGAAAGACAGAGCAAATCTAGACTCCTCTTAGGCTGGCAGTAATAGCAGGCAATTTCCCAGTATCACCCATCACACGTACACGAACAAAGACAATACCATACAATGTAGCCTGTGCCAGATAAATCTCTCACTCTCAGTTTCCTTAGTGATGGATATCGATTCTTTTAATAGATATGGAGGTTGTCTTTTTTTAGGAAACATCGCAAGAAACTGCAACACCAGCAACAATAACAATATAGTGATTTCTGTCACAGAAGTAAAACCTAAAGAGTAAGTGAACATTAAATGTGAGCTTATTTCAATTTACACGGATTACATTAAGTGGCTACTTAAACCCTACCGAGAAACCCCTACCGAAGAGATCTACTGCTACTTCTATAGACAATAACTCACATTTTTATACACAGTTTGTGTTAGTTATCTCTCAGTCCTTCATAAGTACTTACGGTCTGATCGCAGACCTGCTCTTGTGTTCTTGGTTGGACAGTTTTGGATGGAAGCCCACTCTCAACCTCTTAAGCAAGTTTTAGAAAAAATATTTTTGCGTATTTAACAGTGATTGGAACCCTGTGGCTCAAGCACATTTAACCTAGATCGGAATCCTGAGGCATTAAACATATTCAACCTTGACTGGAATCCTGTGGCTCGAGTATATTTAACCTTGATCGGAATCCCATGGCTTGAACACAATTGACCTTGATTGGAGTCCCATGGCATCGAGCGCATTTAAACTACTACTGAATAACATCACTAGTCAAAAAAAAAAAAAAAAAAAAAAAAAAAACACCAACCATGCTGTGTTTAAAAAAAACTCCTTCCACCACACAACACACCACCCACTAATATGCCATTACCACATCAGAGGCCCTGCTGGGTTGAGAATGGTCCAGCACTCAAACAATATCTGGTCTTTAAATGCCACTTTAAATTTGCAGACAAACTGTGCACCAACAGATGGGCTATAATCTGTAACTCTACACCCCTACAGTATACCTGCAAGATCTCAAAAAAATTGAGTGCAAGTACAAAGTAGGTGTTTTTAATACAATGGTGAGTGTAGGTTTGAGGTAAAATCAGAGATTTATCCATTGTTACCTACAGAAGAACAGATTTAGCAAAGTCAGGGTGTTTTTACCTTTACTGGTAAATTACAATACACATTCAATGAATGATGATGGAATAATTTAAAGAAAATAATAAGCAATTAGTTTGATTATCAAATTAATCACATGGAAATCTATCAGGCCAAAATGCACAAAGAGACGCTCCAAGGCTGATTAACCCGTGTAAGAGGAGACGGAACAGAGGGAACAAGCACCAGTAACCCAGGCTGTACTGCGTCTGGCCTTGAGCGACACGTGTAATCAGAATGCCAGTTTATGGCTGCTGTAAGTTGTGCCATTTAATCTGTGATCTGTAATCGAGCGTTTGGACTCCAGAGTCACTGAGACGAGGTGACGGGTCTGGCACGTTGTGTCATTATGTGTTATATTGCGCCGACAAGTATGTTGAAGTTGGCTTACATTTGGGCATTTCATTATGCAGTAAACAAATGCCTAAGACAAAATGCTGAGCAGTTTACAATCTATATCAGTATACAGTTAACAGATAATGATAATTATGTTCATAATATATCCATAAAATTCTATTCCAGGCCCTCACAGTAATCTGACAGAGCAGGTTAAGTCAAGACAGACAGACAGACAGACTGAACAAAAGAAAGAAAGAAAGAAACTTCACTGTGTGGATTTTCTTAATTAAAAAATGTTTTCTCTGGGTAACATTTGGCCGTATAACGCCTTGCATGTGCCTCTTTGTCTTTAATGAGCTTTAAAAAATTACTTTTAGGCCAAATCTTTCTCTCAAATCTGTCAGAAAAGCATTTAATGCATCTTGCAGTGCACTCAAGACCATTTTCTGCAGTAGTGCCCTATGAGGCGGCTATTAGAGGAATCAAACACCTCCTACCATCACTGATGTAAAATATCTTCATATGTTCCTGTAGAATAAAGCATTTCACCTCAGATCACTCTAAACGGTGTTTAACCATGTTGTTATGTACACATGTGGTGGGATGCCCTTTATATATCGTCAGATATCGAAATACATCAGAAAATATCACAGAGAGATGCAGCATTATGTCCATAATATATCCATAAAATTCTATTCCGGGCCCTCACAGATATCTGAAAGAGCAGGTAAAGTCCTACTCTTAATGCATCTTGCCATGCACTCATGACCATTTTATGAATAGTGTCCTATGAGATGCCTATTAGATGAATCAAACACCTCCTATCATCGCTGCTGTAAAATATTCTCCATAAGTTCCGGCAGAAGAGAGCATCTCACCTCAGATCACTCTAAACCATGTTTAACCATTTAGTTATGCAGACACATGGTGGGATTCCCTTTAAACATTGTTTGATATTGCGATATTCTCATAAAGTCCATGTAAACAAGACACAGAAAGACAGACAGACAGAAAGAAACCTCACTGTGTGGATATATCTCAAATCTGGCATAAAAGCATTTAATACATCTTGCACTGCACTCAAGACCATTTTCTGCAGTAATGTCAAAAGAAGCATGGAGGAATCAAACACCTCCTATCATCCCTGATGCAAAATATTCCCTGGAAGTTCCTGTAGAAGAGAGCATTTCACCTCAGATCGCTCTAAGTGATGTTTAACCATGCAGTTATGTAGACATGTGGTGGGAGTCCCTTTAAATATCGTCTGATATCGTGATATTCTCAGAAGAAAAATCACTCAGCAGCACCAGCAGCTTTACTCAGCATCCAGAATGAGGAGGAATAAACCATTCATTCATCTATTCTTAATGTCTTGCTTGGTAAAATGAAGCTTAAATGACTAAAATAAGGTTCAATGAATAAAATCCATTGTCATCTAGTTCTCTGAGTGATGAACCGACTCAGCATTAAAGCTGTTTGAAGTAATTTAAAGCGCTTTGCAGGATAAGAACTGGTAACCTGTGAAAAGAACATCAAGGTAAAAACCTCACGCTCCTGTCTGCTTGCTTCTAAGTGCCCAGCAATTACATTAAGGTGAATATAAACGTGCCATTTTGTGAAAAGTTCTTTTTTTTTATTTCCTTACCCTTCCCAGGACTAGGTTGTCTTCTCCAGGTGAACAGGGTTTGATATTCTCAGCGTTTTCCAACTCTTGCCCTGCCTGGAGACGCTGGCTGGCTGCTCTGCTTCAGATAAAGAGGCTCCTCTTCATGCAGGGACAGGAGAACCGGGCTGGGTGGAGGTCTGGTTTTGTAGGGAGTGTGGGGAGTATTCCGTGTATGAACTCTCCAGGAGGTTTGGACTAAGACTAGGCTGTTTTTTCCGCAGCTCTCGTCCTGTTTCTCCTGGTTTTGCGCTGTCAGTGCGCCGTGCTGGTGGAGGAGCCGCAGCCCGGAGCGCCTGAGCGGACTAACCTGAGGCAGGAGCCCGGAGAGGAGGGGACTGGGCGGAGCTCGGGTCTGGGCTGTCCGGTGCTTCCCCCTGCCGTTCAATTACATGCAGCATCAGAAGAAGTGGTAGACTGATCTACACTATATGGACAAAAGTATTGGGACACGCCTGTTTAACAAGAACAAGCACGATACTCCAATTCTCAGGTCCTTGCACTGGCTCCCACTTCAGTACAGAACTGATTTTAAAGCTTTACTCATTGTGTACACGTTATTCAAAGAGTCCTAAATAATATATGATATGTCTGATATGTTTGTAAGTATATATTCCTGGCAGGTCTCTTAGATCTGCAGGAGCTGGCCAGCTAGTGGCAAAAAGAGCTGAAACTAAACATGATGAAACTGTTTATCTGCTATGCTGTTCAACCAACTGCCCATCAGTTTCAGTTTCAGATCTGCACTACTATAGCTTTTAAAAGCTGCAAAAAAACTGCACTATTCTCCTTCACCTTCTTTTAAATATTTGCACTTCTACTGCACTTTCAATTTTTATTTTATTTATTGTATTATTTTATTTATTTCATTTCTTCCTTTATTTTATTATATTTCTTTTTTATTCTATTTCTATTTCTTCTATCCATCTGTTTTATTCTTTTTTATTTTATTTTGTATTCTGTCTCTGTAAAGCACATTGAATGACCTTTCATGTATGGTAATGTGCTATATAAATCAACTTGAACTGTTTTCCAGGGTTTAGGCTGGGCCCCCTTGCTTTGAAGGGCAGTCTTAATACTTCAGCATACCAAGACATTTTGGACAACGCCATGCTTCCAACTTTGTGGACACAGTTTGGGGAAGAAC
>JBBPCZ010121078.1:0-10003 GCA_037974445.1 Brycinus macrolepidotus | reverse complement strand
TTCAAGCAGAACAAAGACCATCTAACTTAAGGCCTGAACCAGTGAAGAAACAGGAGCAGATGATTTCAGATGATCAGACGGTGATCAGTATACTGGTGGTGCTGAATGCTGAGTGGCTGGAACTCCTTTATCTAGGCTCCTTGTATCTTTAGGCAGTTTGCAGTCTGTCACAGTAAAACATTTCTTTCATTTAATCTGCTCCATATGCCAAAAATGAGACAGTTTGACAGGCGTATTTTGACAAAACAGGCGCAGTTTGACAAACAGTATTTTTGCACTTTGATTCAAAGTGAAATGTAAATGTGAAATGAGAGGTAGCTCGATATTTTAGCACAGTACTGTATATTAATTCATATTCTATAAAATTATTAATACCAACAACTGTATCTTTCAGTTAGCCTCTTAGTCACAACGTAAACATAAAAACTCAAACTTCAGACCCTGAAAATGTCTTGGCTGATTGTGAGAAACCATGTTTTTTTGCAATCTGTTCCCTCTTGGTGTTCTCTGACAAGTCTCACATTACCAAGGTGAAGAAAGCCTCTTTTTTCCACCCTAGAGCTAAAGTATGAACAAAAAAGCTCAGTTAATTCAGAACCAAAGAGGAAAGCCCAAGTTAATCCAGTTTCAGCTGATTTTAAGGTCTTCCTACTAATACACAAAGCCCTCAATAGGATATGACCAAGCTACACTGGTTACGCCCTTTGTAATTATTTAACTAAGAACACTGCGATCGTATGCTGCTGCTTTACTGGATGTTTTTAACAACAGCTGAAAGAAATTTGGGGATGCAGCCTTTGTTAATAACACCCAGCACTATGGTACACGCTACCTATGTATGTCAGGGAAACTAGCTCGCTAAATATTTTAGTCTTTAACCAGTCGCAACATTCCAAAAACAAGCCTAAAATTCTTTTTGCACTCTGCAACACTTCTTAAAGCCATTGTTGGGTGTTAAGCTCTAGTTGGGCGTAAGCTCTAGTTGGGCGTTATGCTGTAGACGGGTGTTAAGTTCTAGATGGGTGTTAAGCTCTAGTCGGGTGGTAAGCTCTAGTCGGCCGTTAAGCTCTAGTCGGTTATTAAATTCTAGTCAGGTGTTAAGCTCTAGTCAGGTATTAAGCTCTAGTTAGGCATTAAGCCCTGACTACCTGGTTAGGCATTGAGCTCTAGTCTAGTTGGGTGTTAAACTCTAGTCGGTCTTTAAGGTCAAGCTACACATTAAGCTCTTGATGGATGTTAAGTTCTAGTCGGTCGTTAAGCTCTAGTCGAGGGTTAAGCTCTAGTCGGTCGTTAAACTCTAGTCAGGTGTTAAGGTCTAGTCAGGTGTTAAGCTTTAGTGAAGTGTCAAGCTCTAGGCGGGCATTTAGCTCTAGTTGAGCATTAAACCCTGGTTGGGCATTGAGCTCTAGTCAGGCATTAACTTGTAGTTGGGTGTTAAGCTCTAGCTGGGCATTAAGCTTTACTTGCACATTAAGCTCTAGATGGGTGTTAAGCTCGAGTCAAGTGTTAAGTTCTAGTTGGCCGTTAAGCTCTAGTCGGTTGTTAAACTCCAGTCAGGTGTTAAGGTCTAGTTAGGTGTCAAGCTCTAGTCAGGCATTTAGCTCTAGTTGGGCATTAAGCCCTGGTTGGGCATTGAGCTCTAGTCAGGCATTAAGCTGTAGTTGGGTGTTAAGCTCTAGTTGGGCATTAAGCTTTACTTGCACATTAAGCTCTAGATGGGTGTTAAGCTTGAGTCAAGTGTTAAGCTCTAGTCGGCAGCTAAGCTCTAGTCGGTCGTTAAACTCCAGTCAGGTGTTAAGGTCTAGTTAGGTGTCAAGCTCTAGTCAGGCATTAAGCTCTAGTTGGGCATTAAGCCATGGTTGAGCATTAAGATCTAGACGAGTGTGAAGCTCTAGTTCGGCGTTAAGCCCCAGTCGTGCATTAAGGTCTAGTTGGGTGTTAAGCCCTGGTTGGGCATTAAGCGCTAGTCTGGGATTAAACTCTAGTTGGGTGTTAATCTCTAGTTGGGCGTTAAGCTCTAATTTTCTGATTTAAAGCTCTAATTCTCAGGTGAGCTATGATTCGCAAGCTTATTTTAAGCTCCGCTTCTTTTACGTTAGGAAGAGAGTGGTAGAGAGATACTGGTTTGCACAGAACATTGCCCTTAATATTTTATTTATTTTATTTGTTTTTGTTGTTTACTTTCATGTGAAGCATTTGATGCTTGTAATTTCTGTAAAGCACTTTGAGATGATACATTACTATCATGCTATAATATTAATGATCTGCATTGGTTCAGCAGCTGTGTTGCCCAGCTCTGGGGTTCTCCAGGGTTTAATATTAGGCCCCCTTTAGCCTCGTACAGCACTGTTTTCATCTCACCAGGGGTTGAAGCCGAACCATGACTGTGACTGAATCACAATGTTTCCATCATGGAAAAACTGAACCCTCCAGGGCCGAGGATTTCTCTCTCTTTGTCTTTTAATTCCGACATGAAAATCCTGCTGGCATTTGAGTGTGTTTCTACCAAAGCTGCTCCCATGAAATATAAAGTGGCTAAGGATCATTTCCCAAGCTAATACGCTTCACTTTACAGTGTGGTTACACTTTTTTTTTCTTTTTATGGATCCATATAATCCTTGCTGCCTGTTTTTTTTCCTTTTGGCCTCACTATTCACCACTACATTCTAATAAATATCAGCTGTCTGTTTTGATCCCTTTCTTTTGTCTTAGTTTATCACTGAACTGTAGCACAATGGACCCATTACCTCAAACCTCGAGGCCCTGACATGATAAACAACTTTACAACCTGCCTCAACCCTTTCATTTATCAGCGGCAGACGTGCAAAGACGGTGTTTACAATGAAACAGCTTCTTGTGTGTTCTGGATGAATGAATCTAAACACAACGTTGACTAGACTCCAGCGAATAATCCGCTCGTGCACAATGGAAGCCTCTGTTTCAGATGTTTACCTCCACCACAGATGTTCCAATTTTATCCTGGCTGCAAGCTCTACGTTAATTTCAGGGTTAGCTTGTAATAAACCAAACAATGAGGTAATCCCATAAAGAAGCGTCTCCAGCAGTGAGCACCACATTGTTGTCATTGCGCAAGCACAGCCAAGTGTTGCACCTAAAACTGTCTGCACAGCCTTTTCAAAGCTGCGAGACCAGATGGCAGCTCCAGTAGTTCATAATATACTGATATGTGTCAGCTGCAGTGCCCAATATGAATGAAATTTCACAAAATTTGGTGTGCATCCAAAGGATGTAGCACAAGATATTGGCACAGGCATGGACTGGATCCTAAATTTTGATTGGCTGTTGGTGTCCGCATCATTAAGCAAGCCAAACAACTTCAGGAGATGTGAGAAAATGTAGCTAAGTGTAAATGTACCAAATTTCAACATTTTAGCTTTTGAGATATTAAAATATGTCAGTTGCTGCGCCTCCTATGGATGAAATTTCACAAAATTTTGTGTGCATCCAAAGAATGTGGCAGCGATGCAGCATGTGAAGTTTCTTAAAGTTTGAACCTTTACATCACAAGATATTGGCTAACAAAATGCTAGATTTTGGTACTAGTGTTATTCACTAGGTCCTACTACTCCACAAATGAGCTGTAATGAGCTAAGGTCATGCGCCTCCTAGAGGCCAACTTGCCACACAAATGTTGTCCTTTTTGGTGAAATAGTTGTCCAGCAATTGCCCAAAAAGTGATTTGTACCTGTCCTAGATCAGCGGTGCTAGTGGGAAGGGACATGATCTCTTAAGACCACCTAATAAATATAAAATAAATATTACCACTCAATCACTCAACTACTCAACAGCTACTTTTACGAAGTAATGCCATCATGTTTATTACATGTTTTTTTAAATTGCAGTAACTTTGGTTCTTTGTTACATAGGAACAAAGGCTAGAATATGTTCTAATTACAAGAATTATCATAATTTTTTTATATTAAGTTCTTTAATGAGGTCAATAAATACATTTTATTATAATCTCAGAATTAAAAATTCTCTATAGCTCTTTATCATTCAGAGCACATAAAATGTTTTTTTTTTCTTTTTTCTGTATATCTGTATCATAGAAATCTGTGATACAGATTTACAGCCCAAATATTGTGATAGTATCATATTGTTGCATCTGTGGCGATACAATAATATCACAATATTTGGGCCCCGATACAATATTATATTGACTCTTTACATTTTATGATACAGCAATAATATTGTATTGGGGCCCAAATATCTTGACAGTATCGTATCATCATATCTTTGGCGACTGGGTGGTAGTGGCCTAGTGGGTAAAACACTTGCCTGTGAACCCGTATGACCACAAAGTTGCAGGTTCAAACTCCCACTTTCTTGTGTGGTACAGCAAGACACTTAACCCTCAGTTGCTCCAGGGGAACTGTCCCTGTGACTAATGATTATCGCTCTGGATGAGGGCGTCTGCCAAACGCCATAAATGTAAATGATTCCCACTCCTAGTTCAGGTATGTTTAATAACTGATATCTCTTAAGAATATCACACTACATCTGTTCATGTTGGACACCGTCTCAGTACAGTACACCCCAACAGGGGTATGAAGTTGCAGAGAGTGTGTGCGTGTGTGGTAACCTTCCTAAAAGCAAAAAAGAGGCCTAACACTGAATTTCATCACACCACACACTCGGGACACCACAGTTGCGACCATCTAAAGGCCATTTCTGCCTGCTCTTGTTTGAACCTGCCTGAAACATGTTTAGAAGGAATGTCTTGTTTTGTTTAAAAAAAATCTCGCTCGTCCGCTCAGGGGAAAAATGTGAGGAGAGCAGGGGCCGATTCTAACGCTGCGTTTACTGGACAGCGAGGCCGTGTTTACGAGCCACGAGTGTGTGTATACGAAAGCCTGAAATTAAACAGTGTAGAGAAGCCCCGAGTGAACACGTGGACAAGAACCTTACCCGTACGCAACCAGCCCCCTCCCCCACACAAACACACTCCCCACCTCTCATCCTTTCATCAACATACACACACATACGCACACATTCACAGCAGTTCTGCTTTTACTCGGAAGTCTGACGCATTGCACACAACAATGAGGCCTGACAGTTCTTACGTAATTAAACGCTGATGTCTTGTAACGGCAAGTATGAATAAAGAGAGGATGATGATGCATAATTTAAGATGTACGGGATTAACGGGAGGGTTTCGTTCCAGAATGCATTTACGCATTCTTTTTTTTTTCAGTGTATACGTTGTCAGGAGTGATACAAAATATTTCACTGCATTATTAAAGTGAACAGCCCCAGTATTAGAGTAATTAAATGTTTTTTGCATCAAATGTCATATTATATTCTTTACAAATTGCTTTTATATCCAAAATGCAAATACACACAGCACTATCTAACCAGTCTGTCTGCTCCTCTAAAGAATCTGCAGTGTGTGAGGCCTTCAGTCTCCTTCAGCAGGACTCAACAAGGACAGTTCAGTTGCACGTCTCGATAGTATTTTTACTGGGCCTGCTCTAAAATGTAACACTTTTTTATATCTATGAGCAGCGTATTTTCAAAAAAGAGAGAAAAATCATTTAAACATCTATTCTTTAAATTAATACTAGCAACTATAATTAAACACCCAGTCCATAGTTGTAACAGAAACTTTATCGAGATGAGTATCTCAGAGTGATGAACTGAGTGTATAATTATAGTTTGGGAGTGTATGGGTGTAAGAGGAAAAGAGATTGTATGAGTCTTCACTTGGAGATCTGGGCCACTTCCGCTTTAAGTTCAAAGCACTCCTCCACACCTTCTTAAAACTTATTTAATTAATTAATTATTATTTTTTAGAGAGGGAGGACTGAGAGATGTATAAATGTATAGAGTTGTGCCTGAGTGACATGAATGCAGACTGAAAAGAAGGTGGTAGTGAGATGCAAATGCTTTATCACTTAAGACAGAAGACAGAGATTTAAGTTTTTTCATAACTCCATTAACTGTTACACTAATATTCAGTAAAACTGAATAAATCAATACTAAATAAATCAATGAGCAGCACACTAACAAAAGCAACAGTGAAGTGGAAATCTCAAGCTCCCCTCTGGAGTCTTAACTGTAACAAGAATCTACAAGCTGTAGATATATGTTACAGTGCTTCTCTTTAAATTTATTTCTGGTCAGGAGTACTACAGCATATTTCAATACAATCACTTTAAACTAATATTTCTTTTTGGAGAAAGATTTCCTATTTCTTTAAAGGGTGGGTAATTTCTGTGATTAACTGTCTATGAGTAGATGCATGAAGACTAGAGTTAGACACATCACCAGCCAGCAAAACCAAGCTCACCTGTGCAACACATCATTGTATCACACAGTTGCATCACTGACTGATTCCAGACTTTCCACTTTTATTTACAATTTTATTTTGGCCTAAACTGGGTGCGCATTGCATAAAAACACAGAAAAATATGGAACGCCTGGAAGCAAATGCGCAACTTTTTAGTTTTATCCTAATGTCTGTATCTTATTCAAGCCAGCGGCATATGAAGTTGACTGGGTGGGCCACCTGGACTATTTAATAGTGGGTGAAACATGGAATGATACATACAATATTGTGCAGTTACTCTCACTGGATGTCAGTGAAATGGCAATCACTTTGTGATCACATGAGTTTCACGTTCACACGTTGATGAACTACTACAAATGTTCTAGATGTTCTGATGAAGATTATTTTGCGCAATCATATAGCATTAACACAATGCACTGCTTGTAAAAGAAAAAGCTAATCTTTCTTTAAGGTCAAATTTGAACAAATAAGAAAAGTCAAGTGATTAATATCATTTTATTCATTTAATTGCTGACCATTTAAAAAATCTTTTCACTTTAGCAACAGTGGTGGTATTCAAAAAGATTGCAGAGAATCCAGGGACAAACACTGCATTCCACGACATTCCAGCAAGCCATCAGGCTAAACTTAATGTTTAGCTCTCATACAGAAAACAAATAGAGGGTTAACCACCCCTCCTCTAGTCTTTGGAAAAGGTTCTGCATGAAATTCATGATCCAAAGACCTATGTGGACCATTTCCAGCCCCACCAGTTCCAGGGGATCATCAGGAGTGCAAGAAAAAAAAAATCCATATTCATTATTCATTGTCTACTCCTTCTTACAGCTCCTACTACTACACACAAACACACCACATTAAGCATTAATCTGCTCAGGCAGTGACATCAATATATACTCCATCATGTCCCATCAGCTCTGCAGAGGCACAGTGGAGTTTCTCACGTTTCGAAGAAACAACAAAAGCCTGTGTTATGATCTGCTTTTGTTCCTGATTTATGACCTCCGGAGAGTTCTTTTTGGCAGGTGTGCTGTTGAACTAGAAAACTTGGAGAGATTTCATCCTCTTTTTCACTGGAATAGGCGGTGCTATTGTCTCCTCAGCCAGCTTCAGGAGACCCAGATAAAGAACAGGCGGATACAATGTCAATACTGCACATGAGGTGACCCAGAAAGCCAATATAAATATTAGCAGATAGCCCCGGCAACTGAAACGGTGCCAACAATAAAGCAAACGCTTAAATGGCTGCCATTTGGTAGCAATTTCTGATGCAAATAGGCCTTCAAAGATCAAAGCCCTGACACCAAGGTGTGGCACGTCTCACCTTTTGCATACAAACAGCAGTTTCTTACTGAGAGGGAATACGAATTGAGCAGCCAGGTGTGCAATACAGACACAGATACCTCTCATTTCTTCAGATTTTGCATCCAAAGAGCCAGACTTTCTTGTATTTTTAATGTGGTCTTGAGGAACAGATCTCCAGGGTTCTTGAAGGACTTTCATAGACTCTCATTTTCAGTCCAGTCCCTGAACCTGACCAGTTTCAGAGGAATGATTTTGTGTGTTGAGCCACCACAGTTACTCAATTTATTTGTCAGTTTGTCTTCCTCAGCAGGTGTTTATCTGCACTACAGATAAAAGTGTAACACTTTATTTGGTGCTCCACTGTAGGCACTACATAGATTCCCACCATGTTTAGTTATATTCAGATATTAACACCACCTAACAGCACTCTAATTCTAAACTTCTAAACTCCAACCCAAAACACTTCACTTTACTTTACTTTACTTTACACCTAACAACCATTATAATTCTAGTCTCAGTTATAAAATTAACACCCACTCTAACTCTATCCTCAACCCTACACCTAAACTTAACACTCAACCTAAACTTACCTCTCATTCTAATTGTAATCTCAACCCTAAACCTAAACCCAATACCCACTCTAATTCTAAACTCAACCATAAACCTTACAGTAATTCTAATCTTAACCCTTAAACTAAACTCACTCTGACAGAAATCTCAACCCTAAACCTAAATTTAACACTCATTCTAATTCTAATCTCAACCCTAAACCTAAATCAAGTACTCATTCCAATTCTTACCTCAACCCTTTAAATAAACCTAACACTCATTCTAATTCTAACCTCAACCCTAAACCTAACCTTAACACTCATTTTAACCTAAAATAACTCATTCTATTTAACCTTTAAACTCCTTCTATTCTCAACCCCAAATCTAACCCTTAACCCTAAACCTAAGCCTAACTGTAAACCTAAAATACACTCTAATCCTAACATTAACCTCAATCAAAAATCAAAACAAAACCATAAGCCTAACTTGAACCTTAGCCCCAACCCAAACCTAAATTCTAAACCTAAAACTCATTCTAACTCTAGCCCCAATCTCAAATTAAAACCTAAACTTAATCATAAACCTGTAGCTTTAGATGTAACCTGAATCTAACCCTCAATCCGGATCCTAAACCTAAAACTCACTGTAATTCTATACTTAGCCTCAACCCATAGCATAAATCTAAACCCTAAATCTAAACCTAAAGCTGACTCTACCTGAACCTCAGACGACAGTGGAGAGCAGATTACTGAGGTGTGTAGAAAAGGTCTATAATCAAAATAAAGTGGGATCTAAAGAGGCTTGCATTGTTCTCTCAGTAGATCTTGCTCTGCTGGACAGTCTGTACCACAGCCGTCTTTAATGGGACTGAGAGTGTTTTATTTGCCTAGGCGTCACCAGGCTGAGCAAACATCTGAGTCATGCTAAAGCCTGTTAATGGCCAAGACAACAGCCATATAAGCAGAGTCAACATCTGCAGCAAAAAGCGCATTAATCTGCTGCATTCTGCTTCTCTTAGAAAAATTAGTACACTGTCATATCAAAGACACGGACATGTAGCTTCTTTTAAAGAGAGATCTTTCCATATTTGTCCTATCTGTCTGTCTCTAATAATGTTTATTTTATTTACTGTTAAGATAAAAAGTGGCTTCTTCCTGTATTCTTGTGTCAAAATACCACTGCTGGTAATTTCATCCAAAACCTGCCATCTGACTGGGAACCACTTTTGGTTTCCTAAGGAACCATGTCTAAAAAAGAGATCTGTGAGTGTGAGAAACCTTTTAAAGGTTTGAAAAACCGTTCCTGCCATGTTTAACTCCAAACTGCATCAATAAGTACTTTTCCATAGGTCTACAGGAACCACATTGTACCTAAACCGTACTGCAGTTGTACTGAAGTTGTATCACGTTTTGATGTTCCAATGTGGCTAGAACTAAACTTCTCAGGAAGGTGGATCTCCAGAAGCAGGGTTTGGTGACCACTGCTTTATAGGTTCTATGCCATTTCAAGGGTCCCAGAACCTTTACGTTACATGGAGGTTCTTTTACTTAAAACAGGTTCTTCACACTCATATCTCAAGACAACTTTGTAAGGAAGAAAGATAGTTTGGGCAACCAAATATGGTTCTTTTATGTCATCACTGTAGTTCAAGCACGGGTCACACTTGATTTTGAGGGACCCCTGTAGTTTGTTTATGGATACTTTAATAGTTAAAATAAACTGGTGAACCAGTTAATTATCACCAGCATTACGGTTAGGTTTAGGTTTTGGTTGGATTTAATTGTATGTATTACACTCTACCTGATGTTCAGTTGTACTGAATAGATATTTAGTTGAATATAT
>JBBPCZ010121077.1:0-10004 GCA_037974445.1 Brycinus macrolepidotus | reverse complement strand
AAAGAGAACAAGAGAGAGTGCAACAAAAACACAAGAGCAACAAAACAACCGGACAAGACAACATTTAGTGCAGTCGACTAACTAATACTAATACAGCTAATATCAGATATCGGACCTAACCCAGGATGTATAAGTATCCCTTTTAAGTCTCTTTAAGTGGAAATGGCATCTCTAAATTCACACTGGGTAGTTTGCTGGAGTCGGATGTAGTCCAGTTTATTGTCCAGGGGCCAAACATTGGTGAGCAGGATGGAGGGCATAGCTAGCGTTAGCTTTTAGCCTACCATGGTCCCCGCACACAGGAAGTGGAAAGAGGGAGAGGAAGGTGTGGGAGGGGTGTGTGGGATCATCCACAATGCTGGTGGCTTTGCAAAAGCAGCCTGTGGTATAAGTATCTGTGACAGAGGAAAAAGAGGCCCAATGATCTTCTCAGTCGTCCTGATTATCTCCTGTAGGGTCTTGTGGTCTTAGGTGGTGCGATTCCCAATCCAGGCCATAATGTAGACTCCTGAGAATCTATTTCAGTATTAAAGCTTTCAGTTATTTCCAGGGAAACTATGATCATTAGATATGTTACATTATAATTACAGTACTATGCCACACTGATAAAAATGTTTTATAATTAAAACATGTTAAGTGGTTTCATACAAATAAACTGTGAAATATTATATTTAAATTAGCTCAAGAATTGTATTGAAGTAACAATGTATTTATGTCCAACCACCTGACACGTTTTAATTCATCATTTCATTCAGTGTATGATTGAGGCTAACTTGAGGTATTCTGAAACAATTACAACATTACATTTTGCTTAACGTGTATATGGTGTGGTTTGTCTCCAAGGCTCTCTACGTATCCTCGAATAGGTGGGACTTTTTCTACATATCACTTTTAGAAAACATTCAGTGTTTTCACTGGGGATTCTCCATGCTTTTCACAGGTTCAGTTTCAGATAAGGAGATCACAAGGTTGTAAGGTATCCTTGATCTTCTGGAGCAAGAGGTGAGGGGAAGCAGACAAGCGTTTTCTTATTGAAAACTCATTATTCTCAACAAAATCTCATTATTTCCCTATGCAGACAAAGCTCAGTTCACAAAAGAGGAGGCAAACAAAAAAGGTGTGATTTGTAGAGTAAAAGGGTTTGTTATACTGACACTGTATTTCCTCTTCCTCTGACTTCCTCTTCCTCTTACGCTGCCTGCCTGAATCAGGTATGAGCCAAATGCTGTCTGCTGCTGAGCAACCAAAGTCCCATGGAACAGGAAACACAACACTCCACTCCTTTAGCTCATGCTTCTACTCACTAGCACATGCATGCACTTGCTTCAAGTACAAGAGTTGCATGGTGGAAACTCTCATTTGACTATATGAATATCAGAAATATCAGATACACAAACCCTACGTACCCTTTGTTTACCAGCCAGCTCAGCTAATATGCTCCTTCATTGAATTCCACTTGTACCCCAAAACTGTTGTAGGGCAAGCTGATTTAAAAGTTATAAAAAGCAATATAAAGTTGACAGTGATCTGTGTCCTTAGAACACCAAATAAGTGTAATTTCAAAAGGGGGTTCAGGGGGAAATGTTAGAAGCCACTATTCTGAATATGGTACATATGACTGTTTGTGGACAGCTGACATGCTGGTGGAACTGCAGCACTGGTGAAAGATAGTTGGGCCACTGTCTACAATATCTATTGATTAACAAGAACTTATTGTCCACATGTATAGCCATAAATGTATGGCACAGCAAAACTTTTAATCAACAGTGTCAGTATTTGTTTGTTTTGTTTTGATGTTTTTTCAGATTCTACATAGTGTGGTAAAATTAACTCTGACCAAATATCAGCCTGTGCTTTGCAGAAAAGACACTGACCCTTTTTCTCTGACCTCCTTTGTCTGTCCAGTCTTCACTCCCCAGTCCTGTGTTTTCACCTGTTGTCTCTTATCTGCCTGTTCCTGTGTCTGTTCTGGCCCCAATCTTGCTCTCTGTCCTTGTCTCAGTCTCTGTGTCAGTTACAGTCCCCATTACTTTTCCCTTCCCTTCACAGTCCTCAATTCAGTTCCTGTCTCTGTACTTCTCCAGTCTCTGTACAGTCTCCCCTCTTGGTATCAGTCTTGTCTGTCCTGTCATATGTCCATTCCAATAATTTGTCTATTGTTCTGTTCCCTGTTCTGTTCCATATGCAATCTCCACTTTGCTTCATTCCACTCCATTCACCCATTCCTTCTGTCCAGTCTCGTATCTATCCTGTTCTGTTCTCTCATCCACTCCTTAGTTCAGTTGCCTGTCCAATGTCCTGTCTTGTCCCAGTTCTTGTCACCTGCCAATTCCCCTGGGCAATTGCCTGTTTTGTTATCTCTCCATTGCCCTGTTCAGTCCCTTGTTTAGTTGTTGGACTTGCCCTTGTTTAAACCCTGTCCTTAGTTCCCTTTCAGGACCCTTCTCTTTCTCTGTTCCCATGGTGAGGTCTTTTTTGTGCTTTGGGAGCTGTGTGTTGGGAGGATGGGCTTTCGTAAAATCCTGCCATGCCTTGCTGTTGCCTCTGTTAAATTTTCCCCCTGGTTACCTTCTCTTATGTATTTTTCCATGTGTTTTTGTTTTTATTTTGGTTTCCCTTATCCACCCATGCTCCGCCCTTATGGTTTTCTCCTCACTTAATCTCAGTTTTTTACCCCTCTTACTGTAATCTTGTTCAGCTGTACCTTGTTTTAGTCTACATATATTTATGCCTCAGTTCAAACTGGAGTTTGTGAAGTCTGTGTTTTATACTCTGAGTCATATTCCTTGTGAGCTTTATTCCGGGTTTGACCCTTATCTTGTCCTGTCTTTTTACAGATTTCCCTGTGAAATTCCTGTCTGCCTGTGCCATGACTCCTGGCCACTGTTGTGACAATGAGATGTGGATTTGTCCAAATAAAGTTACTTTGCACCTGCAATCTAACTCTTAGCCCCCTTTGTTACAGTTATGTTATAGGTTCTACTACATATTCAGGGTAACTAATCACTATGTGTGTACATTTTGTGAACATATTATGTCTATGTTTATCTTCAGTCGATGATTTATGAAGTGTTGATTTCATTGCACTGCTGCCAAATATGTTGGGCTTTCCACAGACCTGATTAATTAGTTCAGTCTAAATAATCTACATATAAAATGCAAGTCTCTAAAAAAGCAAGGCAGTGAATTAACCTGGTGAATCAGTAAATCATTTTTGTGTGAATTAAATATATTGACTCCTTATCTTCCAGTATACTTCCTTTTGGAATTAAATGTGGTGATGTAACATATTTTAGAAAATGACATGAGTGTGAGGTATGTGCTTTGTGGTGCAGTATGTGACATTGTTGTGCAGAAACCTGGAATGGCTGGTGCAGCTGCATTAAGGGATGATTATATTGTTGCATATGCACATGTACCAGGATTGCCACCTGCATCCCAGTGTTTGATGAACTGTAAGAGTAGTATATTACACAATAATTCACACCTGGCCCATAAACCAATCAATCCATCCATCCATCCATCTAAGCTTTAGCTGTGCTATAGCTTTATTTTAAACCACAATAAAGTGAAGAATTTGACATAAGCCTCCTTTGTATTTGAACATTCTTTAAACATGCCAAGCAAAGTGAGTGTTTTCCAGGAACTCTCTCTTGCAAACTGGAACTTTTGGAATGAAACCAATTGCCAGCAAGAATTAGATTCTCACCATCTATTCCAATCTTTAAAAAGGGTTCAAAACATATTTATTTACTCTTTGAGTGACTTATTTAAGTCTTTGAGTGATTTTAGCTGATAAATGTTACTGATTTTAATTAGTATAGTGAGTATATGTCTTTGGGACGTTTTATTTCTGCTTCTATTTATATTTCATTTTATCTTATTTTATTTTATTTTTTTTATGTTTTTTTCCATTTGGTTAGTTTTTGTACAGCACGTTGGTGAACTGTTCTTGAAATGTACTCTATAAATAAAGTTTACTTACTTACTAAAGCTTAATTATAACTTTAAAGAACCGCTATGTCAGCTTTGAACTAAAATAGTGAGTGAAAGGTGATAGGAACCAGTGGCCTAAATAGCTCCAGGACAAATATAGCCATTTTATTTAAATTTAAATCACTGAAGCAGCTAACCTAAATTTAATGTTGATAATTGCAAAAAAGGGCTGGATCTCCAAATGTTTTCTTTGGGTACCATTTTGCATTAGAACAGTTTGCAGTTTTTTAAGGTGGTTTAGGCCAAAACCTTATTGCAAGACTATGACATCAACATTTCAGGTATTAGGCAGCATTTTCACAAAATAATCTATGCTATAAGTCTCTGTAAAGAAGCTTTTGGAGGCATTAAATATTTCCACCGTTGTGGAACATCTTTGGCATCTAAAACCACTCAAACTACTTTCTTTATGTTTCAAAGTGTAATTATCAGATATTTGTAAATATAATTGTCATTTCCCTTTAACCCACAAATTTGAACTGTTAATACAAATTGAGCAGTTTATTATAGCTAATTTCTTGCTTACTTATACTAAAGCACCAGTGATTAAAAAACTACATTTAGTACATCCAAAACAGGATAGGATTCCTAACCTCATGTCAAAGTCCTGGTAACTGCAATTAATTATTTCCTTCCACCCACTAAAAATGTGTGATTAAAAAGCCACAAAATGTTCTTCGCCATTGAAAAGTTACTTTTGTTTCCCTAAAGACCCTTTTAAAAAAAGAAATGTTAAAGAATCCGCACTGAAAGACACAGTATAAGGTTTTGTGGTGAATGAGTTAATTTCATGTTATTGTATAATTTACATAAGTAAATGATTGTCAGGTGTGTATGGTGTTTTTATCCTAAAGGCTGCAGGTGATTTAGATATGGAGATCCAGGAGTTACTTCTCATGGTTGATGTGTCTGTTGTGGTCTGGATTATATAAATAAACTATTAATATAACTGAGCATTAACAGTCTTTATTGTCCTCCATCCCTCACCTACCTGAATGTCGTTAGTAGTATTGTATAGATGCTTTGTCCTGTGTATTTGTGCTAAATCTTAAGTATTATTTACCGTCTAACCTTGACTAATTCTACTACCACAACTGCTGCAAATGGTTCTTCTATAGTACCCTCTAAAGGAAAATTTGTTACATTTGTGAAAAACATTCAATTTACCCATATCTTGTTACTGCAGAAGATTTTTTATGTATCCAGTGCATTGGCACTGTAGGGTTTTTATGATTCTTTTCATTCTAGTTTTCAGAGTTTCAGTTCATTTGAAGCTTATAAAGAAATTCATTATTTAAACATGTAAAGCAATAATTTAAAAGGAAATAATTCTTCATACAACATTTTAAAGTCATCTACATTCATTCACTACAGTTCATTTCATTCTTAGCAAAATGCCTTCATACACCCTCTCCTCAACTTATCCTGACATGATGGTCAAGTCCAGGGTTATGAATTCCCACTAGTAATACAGCGCTGAGCAAACACAAATTCTACAGATTGTGGATTCACATTTCCAGAGTTAGAATCCTTTTTATTAGCGAAGTATAAGATGTATAAGAATTTATTCTTTACTCTCATAAAAAAATTAAAACACAGTGTAGTATGTTTTCTTAAATTGCCTTATACTGATGTCACTCAACAAATGCAGGCAACTGAGTGGAACTCAGTCGAATGTGTTGTTTCAATGAAGCAATGACTGGCTTTGCATACTGCACATGTGTTTTGTTCATGGTTTACTCACCCTCAGTATATTGTGTTCCCCCTGTGGCTTTCCCCACTTGTGTACGTTTCCGCATAGCCTCGTTGGTTGGAAAAGTTACCGTGTTCTTTGTTTTGATGAGAGCTGGGCAGTATTGTAACAACGGAGGTAAATTATGCAGACACAACTTGGACCTAATATGGATTACTTTATATTGCTTATTTTTCTTTTATTAAACAACCATATTGACCTTTAAACAGGCAAAGTGTACCACAGGATAGGTTCAGTTTTAGGTCTGTGCAAGTGCTTTCACGGAGAGCCTGAAAAGATAGGATAAAGATTTTAATTATCTTACGAAAATTTAAAAAAAAAAGACTAAAAAATAGCTTGACAGATTTTATTCCTTAAAAGTAACCAATGAGATGTAAGTCATGAAATCTAAAATATGTATTTTTTTGTTTTGCTATTTTGCTTTGTTTTTTGCTGTTTTTATTTAGGCCAGATAATTCAGCAGATAATTCACTTGTTCCTGTTTAAATCATGAGATATATGAATATATTCATGATACATATAAGTGATCAGTCCAATTAATTAGTACTGTAACCGAACATTTGCTTTTGGATGAAATGTGGAGTTGGGGGGAAGTCAGAAACATGGTTTTACTCTTTGCTCATTAGAGAGCAAGTGAGTGCACAGGAACAAACTTTTCAATCTACCCCACCTTCACGAAGAAATGTCCTTGTTCAAAACAAAACACCTGATAACAGAGCAACGGAAAGAATACAACATAACCCCACACATAAAATAATGGAAATGATCAAACAAACATGTTCACTGATGCAACAAGCACAACAACAGTCAACATCACACAGTATATAACAAAATCCTTCACATATCCAGAGAGCTTCAGCACTCTTCTCAGTCTGCCCCTGGCAGTGGCAGGCACCACTGAGTCATTCATCAAACACGGCTCCTCAGCCATGTCAGACAGTCAACCCTGGTCAGGACTTGAACACACAGTCCCTGGGGAGCAGGTGAACTGCCAATATATAAGGTCTCAGTCAGTCATAAAGCACCACCTGCTGTTGTCCATTAGTCCAATTGATTGGCAATGTGGTAAGTGCCCAGTACCTCACCTGAGTTCATCACCTGTGTGACCTTTTAAGGCCCCTTCCAATACAGGGCTACCTTCCCCACAGGATTGCTAAACCACACCCACCTCGTAAAGTTTATGTTGAGCCATAGTATAGTATAGTATAGTATAGTATAGTATAGTATAGTAGTATAAGTTTATTTATCATTGTACCAAGTACAACGAAATTTAAAGTGCCATCTAAAACAGAGAGCATAAAAGAGAGCATATAAAACAGATAAATAAAACAATAATAAAAAAAAAAAAACAATAATTAATTCATTCACACAAGCATACATTCAACATCAACATCACACAATTTCCTAAAAACATGCATCAGAGATTATGTACTGGCAGCGTTAATTGAAGCTACTGCAGTGGGATAAAAGCTGTTCTTAAGTCTATTTGTCCTTGTTTTAATGCTTCTGTACGGGAGCAGTTCAAAGAGTGTGTGTCCAGGGTGAGAAATGTCCTTTATAATGCTTTGTGCCTTCTTGAGGCACCGGGAACCGTGTAGCTCCTTCAGTGTGGGGAGAGGGCAGCCGATGATCTTCTGTGCGGTTTTAATAACCCCATCTCATCATGGTAAAGTTTCTGCCATTCATGAGCCTCAGTACCACACATTCAAGCCCTGCTGAAGGCAGATTTCAACTTCTCTGTCAATAAGAAAAACTGCAGGTGTCTGAGGCATCTGACACAGGTAGGTACCAGGACACACACCGGGCAATAGAAATAGGGGCTAAATTGAGTGTTGGCATGCATGCATGTTGTGATGTCCGACTCCTTTTAGGCACAGTTTAAGGAGGTATTTGGAAGGGAAGCCAGAGAGCACCTGATGGCTGAATTTGCACTGCAGTTTCAGACTCTTGTAGCCATGAGTCGATTCAATGAACCAGCACTTAAAACTATGTACTTTCAGGGATTAAAACCAGAGTTGAAAACTAAGTTAGCATGCTGGGACAAAAACTCACCTTGGGTCAAACTATTTGTCTTTCTATACGATTGGATAAGTAGGAGCGAAAATTTCAGCCTCAGGTGCCTGGTGGAAATTATGAATCTCTGGAACATGAAGAACTGATGCAGATAGGAAAGACTCAACAAAGTCTAGAAGAGAGAACATGATAAAGAATGTACCAGCTCTGTTTCTATTGTGGAGCTTCAGAACATTAAATAAATCAGTGGGAAATTCATCTTAAAAACAAATCCAAATCAACTCAGTCAGTGAATACACCCAATGTTTTACATACAGCACTGTGCAAAAGTCTCCACAGTACTATCTGGAAAGCATTTGATTGGCAACGGTTTCATTTTACAGCATGACAATGATCCCAAACACACTGCCATTGCAGTCAAAGCAAACCTTGATAGAAAAAAGCATGGGGGAACACTTTCAGTCATGGACTGGCCTTCCCAAAGCCCAGATCTCAAAATTATTGAAGCAGTGTGGGGTCATCGAAAGAGAATGGAATAAAAGGCAGTCAATGTGCAAAAAAGAGCTTTGGAATGTCCTTCAAGAAGCCTAGAGACCTGAAGACCACTTAAAGAAATTACGAGAAAGCTTACCTAAGAGAGTTCAGGCTGTGAATGGTGGTCATAACGGCGGTCAGAACAAATACTGACCTTAAAGCTGGTTAGAATTAAACAAACTCTCTTTGTACTGTACACATATGTTGCAATACACTCACAAGAAATGGCTTTTGCTCAACCAAGTTGAAGTTGTGGTGGAAATGCTATGGAATAACCAACACTTAAGATTTGAACCATCAGTGGACAGCCTATAGGGGAGAAGGCAATTGATAAAATTACTCAACCCTTAAAGCTATGTATAGGCTTATTTCATGAAGAAAATATCAAGCTGTTTGTTACACATTGCTCTACTCTATAAAAGACGTACAGAGGTTCATGGGGTTTGCAAACTATTTTAGGAGGTTCATTCAGAACAGCACCCATCATGCCTTTACTAAAGGGCATCCCCCATAAATTAACTGGACCAAAGAAGCCCAAAACTTCCTTCTGGATACCATCCTCAAACTTCCAGACAAACAGAAAACATTAACAGAGAGTTTGGTCGGATGCTCTGTTCATTTTGGAGTCAGGACCAACACAAATGGGCAGACCCTGCACATAATACTATTTCACTCTTACACAAACACACCCCCTTCCATTGTGTGCTAGATTGTTAGCTCTTAATCATACCAGATGATGACTCACCCACAGAGATCCCCCCTGCCGTTGACCACAGGGCCAGGCAGTGTAAGAGAGCATGGGGACGCACCAGAGACTGAATTTTGAAAGCAGTATTGGGGTGGCTCTGTGAGGTCCAGCTCTGCAATTCACCCTCCTTGCTGCTAGGGGAGTTCTAGGACATTTGATTAGGTCAATCATGCACTTCCTGTGTTTAGCACTATATACTGAATTTATGTTGTAATGAGACTTTGCACAGTATTGCCAATTCCTGGTGTACAGAGCGTTAATTAATATTGGCTTTTGTTATTTGACCTTGATTTGTTACTTGGACTTTTACCTCTTACCTTGCCTCCGACACCCATGACTACGGTTTTTACCTTTTGCTGTGTATTTGGATTTTGCCTTTTGCCTTGCCTGTGTGCTACTGCCTGCCCCTCTCTGACCCTGCTTTGTTTTTGGATTAAAAATTTGGATTATTCCCATCATAACTGTTTGCCCTGGTCATTACACATGTGTTGTAAGCAAATGCCTGGTCTTTCACATACACCTCCACAGACCAGCTGGTGCTTGCCCACTGATCAAGTAAAATCTCATTAAAGCATTCTTGGTTCTTCATCCCTTGACTCCACCACTGCCTTAAATGATAGTCATGCTCCTGTGCCAGACTGTGGACCTGGCGTACTTGAATCCGACAGTGCTGAGTGTATGGCGTTAATCCCCAGTAGAGCATATGTGGTACATCTGGCATTGGCTACAATCGGGAGAGAGATCATTGAATGACGTTTCACAGTCTTCCATCCTTTCAAAAGGCGCATTCTTACCCAAAGACGATTCAGTGTGCGAAACAAAATTCCACACAAAATTTATGTTTATGGCATTTAGCAGACACTCTTTTCCAGAGCGATGTACGTCAGTGCTTAAGTAGTCCACATCTGTTCTTCATACCTGTAAAGCTAGACTCAAATCAACATCTGCTTTTAACCAAGT
>JBBPCZ010121076.1:0-10004 GCA_037974445.1 Brycinus macrolepidotus | reverse complement strand
GCTGGCCAGGAAACTCGACTCAATGACAGAGCGGTTTGAAGCTGCCGCCATGCCGTTTAAATGTCCCCCGTGACGTGTGTCATTTCCGGAATCCCGTGCACGTCACGATCTGGTGCGTGTGACATTTACGCCAGCTAAAATATTTCATGTTGAGATTTTATCAACTTAAATTTACTTATACATTTACCTTCCCGGTTTTCTGTAGTATAGACTATCAGAGGTGGAAGAAGTGCAGAGAAATTGTAATTAAGTGATACTAAGGGTCTGGTACTAAAACCTTAATCAATTAAAAGTGGTGAACAGACAAAGATATACATGTTTCTTCATTTAAACAAAAAACGGATTTACAAATAAAATTAAATATGGTAGTGGATAAAAGAATTAGTGAGCTGTGATATCATAAGCTATGAGTGGTAGTGGTCAGCGCACCACTGTTAGTATAGTTGTGATACACTAATAGAAATTTGGTTAGTTTTTTTTTTTTTTTTTTTGGAAAGAAAAGAGAAAAAACCCAGATCATTGAGATGTGTACTGAATACTTTGATGGTAAATTTATTTCCACTCTTATGAGTAGATCTTCAGTCAGCTGTCATGATGATGATCAACCCAGCTATTAAGACAATGTGTTCAGGTGAATCTAGTTGGGTAAATAACGATTTTAGTCATTCAGTGAATTAATGCCCTCATGTGGCCTTTCTGATTTCCTGCTTTCAAGCTTTTTTCAGCTTGCGTAAACCATAAAGCGAGTACACCTGAGTACATATAAATAGCTTTTCCCCATTGTTTTCTTCATCTGTGCCTTTCTGTCTGCCACAGTAATTGCAGCTGACAGGCCATGACCTCAGAAGTGCATTCTAATCTCCTCTCTGACCAAGATCTCCTGTCTTACAATGATTTCAAGAGGTTATCCTATTATATGTCCAACCTGCAATTGTGACTCCTGATATGTCGTGTTGAGTTGCCCTCAGTTACTTCAGATTGAAGGAGCATTCACTGTAAACTGCTGCTGTAGCCGAATACAGGGAGCTTACATTACATTTGTGGTCATGTAACTTGAAGTGAACACTTCTCCAAAAATTTCTGAAGTGGATTTTTTGAGTCACAGCCATTTTAAGAACGGTTTAAATGTATTTGTTTGATGGAGAAAGCAGAATAATCTGTTGTATCTGGAGAATGTGGCTTGAAACACTCTTCACTCACTGAAAAGTAGGGAGTTACATATTAAATGCTCCTAAATTAAATTGCTCAGTGTTTGTATTACATTATTATTACATGAATCTAAGGACTATTTTGGGATATGACAGGTTTAGGTGTTATGTTTATTTTTGATGTACGTGTGTGTGTGTGTGTGTGTGTACACACAAACACATCTATTTATGAAAATGAAGACATGCTGTTCAGGTAGTAAATTTATGTACTACTATATAAACATTATATATATTTATACATCTAACTATATAAAAAAGCTGCCTCCCTTATTAGAACTCCTATCTATTTATTTATCAAGCTTTAATCAGCATTATAAAAATAATAAATAGCACAATTTTTGAGGACCCTTTATGGAGATCCAGCCAGATGAAATGAAACATCAGACTCTGTACAACTTCTCTGATATTATATACACCAAAAAAATTACAAATAAAATAAAATCAAACCTTTGTTGGAGACAAGAGTCAGTTTTAGATAAGAAAATTAGGATGACAAATGAAGAAAAACCTCTGAAATAACACTAGTGAAGCGCAGTGGTCAGGAAGATCGCCGCAGCTCCTCTTACTAGCTGCGTGTTCCTTCCGAGCGTCTTCAGAGCCGGCGGTTCTTTGACTTCAGAAGGTTTTTTCAGAGCATCTCTGATCTGAGCTTTATGTCGCCAGCTCTGTTTGTCCGAGCAGCATATCTACACCTTCCCAGCAGAGACCTTTGTGTAAGGCTGTTTGTTCAGTTTTTTTATATCCATCCTTTGTCAAACAGAACAGTGGTTGTGAGAACTGAAGCAGTTGTCAGTTGTCATGATCTCAAATAATGATTTTCCTATATTAAGCCTGTCAGTGTAGAGACAAATACTCAAAATGCCAAACGTTTTGTATTGTAATGTACATCCAGTTGCTAGTTTGTACATGACAGCGACATGGATGACAGAACCCAAGGTACTGATCAGAGTATCACGCTGCGACTGATAATGGTGACAATCAGTGTTATTCACTTCAGTGTAGGTGCACTTCATAGGTTCACTAATTAATGATTGTATCTGCTGATGCACAATTTATCAGTTGCCCTGTGCCACGCCCTTGTGTGTGGAAATATTTGACAAAGAATCAATTTTACACAGTTTTCCACTCTGATCAGCCAAGATGTTTGGAGTCCAAATGTTCTTCCGCATAGCACTGGGCCTAATAGCTGACAAACAGTAGAAGTCAAAATTCTGTTTTTGTGAAAATACATAGTCAAAATTCTCTTAAGAGGTTGTTGATTTAGACTTGTTGATTTAGTTTGGCAAGTGTGAGTTATTGTACGTTCCCACCGGGAGGGTAAAAATTTGCTTTGGCTGTCCTGCTAGCAGCACTGTTAAACAGTGTGCAAAGTCTGATGTAGAGGATGATGGTGGCTACAAGCTCATGTGAAATTCTTGGCTTTCCAGAGGTTGGAAAGCTTGTGTCTTTGTGCCGACTGAATAAAAATATGTACTTCAGATGTGTGTGAAATGATTCGCTATATGATGTCAATATAGATTTTTGATAACTCAGACTTTACTACATGAAGACATGAACCTAGCTCACGTCATGTTATGTATGGCCTGTGATCATGACGCTTGTGAAATGTGGTGGGGTTGAGCTGGCTGATGGACAGTTCTGCTAATACCTGCCGTTTGACAGCATCATCCATATAAGTTACATTTAAGTAAAAAAAAAACAGATCATATTAGTTGTAGTTGCACATTTAATTATGTAAAGACAAATACTACTGTGCGCTTCAGCAACTGACGTGGAACAACACTTCCAGTGTGAACAGGGTTATTGTGAACAGGGTTATTGTGAAAAAAATGAACAAAACCACTACCATATGACATCCATTATATCAGGACTGGGGTTCACAAAGGAGTCAAAAGAGACTAAACTAGAATCACATTCTTCCATATTTAAGTCATTGTCTCAAAAACAAATTATTGATCAGCACTTCTGCTACCGAGGTGTTTTGTTAAATGGCTTCCTGCAGTGTTTGGGTACATGGTGTACTTTTTTCAGTTTTGTAGTGCCATTTTACAGTACGACACAGTGAGTCTTTCTGTGCCCTAAAAGTTTTAAAACACTGCATTCACCTTCCTAGGGGTACATTTGTCATTTTAAAGTAGAAAAAATCCTGGAGACAAGGTGATGTGTACAGAGTTAATGCAACTTAAAAAAGCAAAAGAATATGGTGTAGTATACTATATGATCAAAAGTACTGGGACCATTACACCAATAGGGACTTTAATGACATTCCATTCAAATACATAGACTTTAATATGGAATTGGTCCCCCATTTACAGCTATAACAGCTTCCAGTCTTCCTGGAAGGCTTTCTGCAAGATTTTGGAGTTTCTCTGGGAATTTGTGCCCATTCATTCTGTAGAGCATTTATGAGGTCAGGCACTGATGGTGGATGAGAAGACATGGCTCGCAATCTCCGTTCCAGTTCATCCCAAAGGTGTTGGATGGGGTTGAGGTCAGGACTCTGTGCAGGCCAGTCAAGTTCACATCTAACTCATCCAATCATGTCTTTATGGGCCTTGCTTTGTGCACTGAGGCACAGACATGCTGGAATAGAAAAAGTTCTTCCCTAAACTGTGTCCACAAAGCTGGAATCATGGGTTTGTCCAAAATGTCTTTGTATGCTGAAGCATTAAGATTAAGCCCTTCACTGGGAGTAAGGGACCTAGCCCGAACCCTGAAAAACAGGCAAGTCGCAATAGTTTTGTCCATATAGTTTATGTTCTGTTGGTAAAAGAATTGCATCTATACATTTGAGAGTGTAGGACCACTGATCATGTATTATTTTGGATGGTGATTTTTCTCATCAGTGTAGCGTGTGTGTTATTTGTACAAGTATATCAGGAGCAACTGTGTTATAGTATTAGAATATGTATACCTAAAATGCATCTGTTTTGTGAATGTACATGATAAAATGGCTAATATCAATGTATTTTTTTAACAAGTGAGAGATTTTTACATTTTATTCTTTCAGATATCCAGGAATTTTATGAAGTGACCTTACAGGAGAAACAAGATGAATGTTCAATGCCGAGCGAACCAGCAGAGCCTTCTGTTCCTTCTCCTCCTGTTAACCAGTGGGATGTAGCCAGCATTCCCAGCACCAGTGCAGCAGCAGAAACCCAGCCCAGCAGCCTTACTCCTACTAGTGAGGTAAGCTTGAGAAAGAGACTCAGGATTCCCCCCCCCCCCCATTCTATTCTGTCTAGGGTGCATTTAATTATTGTGTATTTTTAGCATGGCTCTTTAAATAATCTCTTCACTTAAGCACTTTCTCTCTGTAATTTCCTTTTTTATATTGAAATGCTTTTATTTTCTCACTTGGTTTTGAAGCTTTGTTTCTTTTACTTTCTTTTCATTTTTATGAATCCAGCAGTCTATACATAATTAAGGAAAGTGCTATTCATCGTAACTTTAATCAACTCTCTTGGAGGTTAAGTGCCGCTTTCCCAAGGATTCATTAATATGAGGTTTTCTTTTTCCTTGAAGCACAATTTAACTTGACAGAGTACGCTAGGGTCACACTGACTCTCTTGGAGGTTAAATGACCACTGTTATCTGAAGTATTGTTTAATAGCTTAGAGGTGTGTGTTGTATTACTTTGGGGTATTGTCTTGTTACAGTTGCCATTCATCCAGCAGTAGGTGGTAACTCTGTGAGCTTCCTCCAGGGAACTTCCTTCAGGGAGCTAGAGAAGTTCTGAGGAAAACTGCTGTGCTAGGATTATTCGGTTCTCCGGGAAGCTGAGGGCTAGCACTTTCATTCCATGGACTTATTAATACCATACAGGTGGTGGTGATGTTCCACACTTAGGGTGCAGGCAGAGACTTACAGAAGGTGCTGGAACCCCACTGAAATCGTTAGTTGTCGTCTTCTACTTTTCGTTGTAGTTTGTGGTTTGGACTTATGCTCCCTAGGGGGTGTGGACATTTTAGAGTTCGGGTTTTATTGTGGAACCAGTGTTGTGATGTATTCAAGGTCAGTGAAAGTCAGAAGTCTTCTTCGTCTTTGTCTTTGTCTTTGTCTTCCTCTTGTCCTTCTTTTTCCTTCTTTTTTCAAAATGGTACAAACACCAAATTAGGCTAAAAAGTGCAGTATGACAAACCACTATTGACCCACAAAGACCTGATGTCCATACCTCCTAACCTGTAAGGCCTAGAACTAAATTCTTTCCTCATTTTGCTCATTCATGGAAACTGAACCAAGCTGCAATTTAGACTATTATGCTCCTCCCACAAAAATCAGTTCAATTTTGCATGTAGTTGAGTTGGAGCAGAGTTTACTAAAACATAAAACTTTGGACATAAAACTAACCTAAAATTCTGGAACGCTTTCTGATTCTCATGAAACGTATGCTAGTATGTTAGCTAATGTTAAGATAGCATGTCAGAGTTGGTGCAGATATGTCAGTGGGGTGATATAATGTGCAGTTGTTATGTTTCTTGACATCCACTTGTCCCCACCCACTTGAAATTTTGCATTCTGCTTTGTTGAGTTGTAAGTTATAACTTTAATTATAACTTTAAAAGTAAAAAAAAGAACTGATACTTGTTACTGTTTTGTGCAGCTCTTGGAAAAATGTAAAGGTTAATATATTAACTGATTTTTAGCTAGCACATAAATAAATGCCAGTTAATGCTACTACATGCCAATTATGAATTGTTATGGCTTGGAAAATTATGTGTGAATTGTGGACCTCAACTGCTGAGCAGTGTGGGACATAACAGCGTAGCATAGTGGATAACACGTTCAGTATTCACGTAGGGAACTAGGCAAGAGCAGAAGTATGAAGGTCAATAATTATCAAAAAAATTAAGTATTTCTAAACAATATTGGTGCCAAATTAGTGGTTACAGGGTTGAGCTTACTTGAAAAACATGCCTACAGCATGTGATTACTTTAGCCAGTTTCATGAAGCTTAACATGCTTGTACATTGTGTTACTTGAAGTCAGCTCATAAGGAGTGTGATAAAATGCAAAATGCAAGTTTCTGCTTGAAACTTTGCATGCAACCTCTTTGAGAGGCGTTAAGGATGACTCCGCAATTATACTAATTAAGCGACTTAATAGGGCAGTTGGTAGGGTTAGTATCAGTTAATTATGTAAATTTTATAGTATATACATTTAGGTATTCTCTAACATCTTATTATTTAGCATAAATTGATCACTGGGTGGAACTTTCTTTTCTTTTGACGCAAGGCACCGAGCCTGACAATTCTGCAGAATAAGTTTTTGAAAACATATTCATTTCAGTTGATCGGAGTTTGAAATGCCCAGTTTAAACTAGTCTCTGGATATTCAGCAAATCTCAAGGTTAGTCTGGTAATCTATAAGTGAATAGTAATAAAAAATGGACCTTTTTGCGCTTAGGAAGCCATTAAAAAGACAATTAATGACGTTGTTATTGGATAATTCTCATGCTGGGCTTGAGTTATCTAGCTTACTCAGACAAGGAAATCCTGCTTTGTGCTTTCGGTTTAAATTCTCTGCTGGTTCTTGGTTACAGTTAGGTTTATCATAAAGATGCTTGTATTGAAATATGCAGGTATTTTTTGCCTCTGTTGTTGGTGCAGTGACCTAAGGCAACCAAGCTGATCTAGTTGTGTTTTGCAAATAGGAAGGAAGAACTAGGAGTGTCTGGTTCTTGGGATATGTGATTCAGCTTATTGTATGCTCATTGCAAATTGCTGTATGCTTAAAAACAGGAGACTATGATGCAGCAAGGGTGCAGCAAGCAGAGCTAAATTAAGACTTGTTCTGTTACAGAACATGCTGAGATCTTTTATTTAAATCCTGTATTTACACATATATGTGGTATTTAAGGCTCTGCAGGCACAACTCTTAAGCTTTGAGAAGTTTTACTTGGTTACACAGAGACAGCACAGTCTCTGCAAATGGGATGCAAGCAACACAAGTTTAGCAATACATTTCAGATGGTCTCTTTCTGTTCTTTTGAAGAATAGGTTCCAGTAGCCAACTTTGGTTTTCCTTTCTGAAATATTACTTGTGGAAGGGGGAGTTTATTCTGGAGTTAGATGTGACCGTGAGTAGTCTGCTTTGCTCAGTAGGCGGAGAGCTCCCATTCTGCTCCCCCTCAAAGGTGCATGTAAGTGTTCCTCTCTGACAGTGGAAAGCCTGAGTGCTGGATGACTCTCGGTCTGCTTGGCACAGTACGTCAGTGCTGTTGGAAACCCCTCCCACACATTCCACTCTATTCAAAAGAGCATGTGACAGCAGGGTTTGAGCTTGATTTCTTGGCCACTTGAGTTTCTTTCTTCAAAAATCTAATTGTTGTATTTATAGAAAACATGGCACTCTACAGAAGGAATCAAGCTTGTTTATTGTAAAAAAAAAAAAAAAAATAGGGCTTGCAAAAAAAATAGGGAAAAAAATCTTCTCTACCTAAGAAATATAAGGCATGGGTAAAAGAGGATGCTGATAAGCGTGGGTTCACTCAGAACACTCCAGACATCTGCTTTGGAGAGGGTGTTTCAGAGGCTATTTAAAACATGTAAACAGCACGCCAGCACTCTGACACTTTTATGTGGGAACTTGCAAAGAATTCACATGGGGTGGAAAAACTGCATGCAAATAAGCCATTTATTCAGGCGTGTTCCTAAAATGCCTGAGATGAATTCAAATGAAAGTCTGAATTTAGTTTGCTGTAGTTGTAATTACATGCTAAATGCTTGGAACATACTGCATGGGCATTTCTTCTGTAATCAGGCAGCTTCCTTGTCTGCATTTTCTATGGCATTTTTTAGTCCAAACTTAACTAAACTCAAATGAATATAATCCATGAACAGTTCCGTATTTTGCACTTCAAGACATGTGGAAAAACTTTGCGTGTAAACTAGGATAGGGCGAACTGCTTCATTTCAAAGAAACAATACTTCCCTGTGAATGGAACTATATGAGGCCAGAGGTACAATATGCCTGACCCTGTATCAGATGTGAACATAAACTTTAAGGCCAAAAGTATGTAGGCACTTTGTCATCTCAGCTGTGTATATGTTTACAGTGAGACGAGACAGTGTGGCTCCATATTTTACAGAGTACAAAAAATACTCGTTTAATACAAATAATATCAATGAACTTTTAATAAAAACTCTAAACTAGAAGTAAGAATGTACAATACAAGAGTACAAGAGTCATTTTTAACATTCAAAAATTGTGCAACTATTGCATCAGTAGTCAAGTGGTAAGCAAAAATGAATACTGGAAGGTAATTGTGTGCTTTATATGTGCAAATGATCAGCAGCAGCAGTTCAGTGTAAATATACAGTCAACCTATGAAAATACAGTAAGTATGAGACAGTACTCAAGTACAAGTCTAGAATGGATGAGTATTTAGTGCAGGTTTCAGATGAACTCAGTTATGTTCATGACCTCACTCAGCTGTAAGTGCTATTAATGTGAAATGGGAGTATCTGAGAGCAATAACTGTTCAGCCACAAAGTAGAAGCCATTCAAACTAACAGAGTGGGGCTGCAAATAAACTGCCATTGGAAGCGACATTAACACAAGCAATGTGTGTTGGGAACTAACTGAAATTGGTTTCCTTGACTGAGCCGCTGCACACAAGCCTAAGCTCACTGTGTAGTCGTGTAAAGCACCACAACTCACCACATCACACCTTGGAGCTGTGAAATGTGTTTCCAGGAGTGATCCTTCACTGTCTGGCAGCCTGATGGCCAAACTGGAGAATGGAATGCGTAGTGCCAACAGTATAATTTGGTGAAGGAGGAAGATGATTTTGAGGTACTTGTCAAGGATTGGGCTCGGTCCTTTATTTCCAGTGAAGAATAATGTTTATGCTACAAAATCCAAAGACATTTTAGAATACCATGATATTACAATATAGAATATAAAGACATTATATTATCTGCTTCCAACTGATGTGTAGGATCTCTGGGGGCCAACACAGAGCCCTGACTTCAAATGGCAGCAGACACACTCCATAATCTTTTAGATTGTGATTTATTTAGGCTTATATAGGTGTAAGTTTCAGGGGTCCACACACTTTTGGTGTGGACCCCACCAATCAGTAATAAAACGTTTGTCACATTTCAGTTACTGCTGTGGTTTTAGATCATTAACAACACTGATCTAGTTTTTTAATTGCTGCCTCTGTACCACTGCTTTCGCAGAAGATTTGCGCTGTTCCCATTTTAAAACAAAGTGCAAACAGGGCCACAATTTCATTGAAGAAACAACACTTTTATTTCAAAGTAGGTTTAGGCTTTTGAGCCTCTTCTGCCCTCTTCTGCTCATGTTTTTATACCCTCCTCAGACGGGTCCAGGCATTTCTGTTGTAGAAGGCCTCAGGATGACTGTGAGCAAAATGCAAATGAACTGAGTAGCAGAGAATGGGTAGTTGTACTGTGTCTCTTGAATCCAGTGAGAACTCATTTTGTGAAAGGCTGGCAGAGGGGAAGACTAAAACGGAGTGTTCTGAGTCATGGATAAGTGGCACTGTGACGTGATTAGTTGTATTTTTAGAAGCTTCTTGTTCTTCAGGTGAATTCTGAGTTTTTAACCTTATGTTTAACATTCTGATGTTCATGAGCCTTTTTAAGGGAATTGCCATTTTCTGTAGTAGGACCATAGCAAACTACAAGACCTGGGTAAATGACACAGTCCCCTCTTTTCTTTTCCTTCTTTCTCTGTTTTTATAATAATATAGCTACTGTGTGTGTGTGTGTGTGTGTGTGTGTGTGTGTGTGTGTGTGTGTGTATGTAGATCGGAAGCGTGTGTAG